>CAXHSH010001156.1:0-14891 GCA_964019135.1 Arenicola marina
CCGTTGCCATGGCACCACTGACCCTCGCGTCCCAAAATTGCCTAATTGAACTTGGCTATCCACAAGAAAAAAAAAACGACACGAAACGTTTCCTGTCGTCATGCCCCCCCCCCCCCCCCCGTCCATCTCCCCTTTCCCGCTGTCCTGCGTAAGTTCCACTCTCACTCAATTATCTATACATATATATATATCTCTATATAGCATTGTATACGTCTCAACTCAAACAACGAGTTTTAACATTCATGGCAGGCAGATATTTCCCTAATTTCATCCTGAAAATATTAGTGTTTATCACCGGGGGTTCCGTGAGTGGACGGGCCAGGGTGGGAAGGCCCCGGTGGGGGAGCCGGGGGGAGGGGAGTGTTGGGTGGGGGGGGCACGGGCAACGGGGAATGGTAGGATGTGGGTGATGTGGATTGCCAGGAATGGGCGGGGTGTTGAGGACGGTAAGGGTGAGGCGGGGGGGGGGGGGGGTGTAGCGGAAAGGACGGTGTCCGAGTTGTCGACAAGTTGATTAGTGGGCAGATGCAGATTAGCGTTAATGCTTAAACATGAGCATTATCGTCGGTATTGGGATTGGGAGTGGAGCCTATATTATCGGGGAGACGTCGGGCTGCCGGTCCGGGGGATGAGCGTCTAGGGACTGAGGGTCTGGGGTGGGGGGTTAGAGCCTGGGGGTCTGGGGTGGGGGGTTAGAGCCTGGGGGTCTGGGGTGGGGGGTTAGAGCCTGGGGGTCTAGACACTGAGAGCCTGAGCGTCCAGTCTGAGCGTCCAGACACTGGGGGTCCAGACACTGAGGGTCTTAGGGTCTAGACACTGGGGGTCTGGGGTCCAGACACTGAGGTTCCGGGGGTCCAGACACTGAGGGTCTGGGGGTCTAGACACTGAGGGTCTGGGGTCCAGACACTGAGGTTCTGGGGTCCATACCCTGAGGGTCTTGGAGTCCATACACTGAGGGTCTGGAGATCCAGACACTGAGGTTCCGGGGGTCCAGACACTGAGGGTCTTGGGGTCTAGACACTGGGGGTCTGGGGTCCAGACACTGAGGTTCCGGGGGTCAGACACTGAGGGTCTGGGGGTCTAGACACTGAGGGTCTTGGGGTCTAGACACTGGGGGTCTGGGGTCCAGACACTGAGGTTCCGGGGGTCCAGACACTGAGGGTCTGGGGGTCTAGACACTGAGGGTCTGGGGTCCAGACACTGAGGGTCTTGGGGTCTAGACACTGGGGGTCTGGGGTCCAGACACTGAGGTTCCGGGGGTCCAGACACTGAGGGTCTGGGGGTCTAGACACTGAGGGTCTGGGGTCCAGACACTGAGGTTCTGGGGGTCCAGACACTGAGGGTCTGGGGGTCCAGACACTAAGAGTCCAGACAATGAGGGTCTGGGGGTCCAAACACTGAGGGTCTGGGGGTCCAGGCACCGATGGTATGGGGGTCCAGACACTGAGGGCCCACCCTCGATTCTACGACACTCTACCCCCACCCCAAACCGCATGCCATAATAAATTCAATTTACTTGCCAGTGATATAGGTGAGTGACTGTCGTTACCCTTTCCCCGCTCCCACCCCCCGCGCCCGCCCCTCCCCCGGTTTTTTTTCTCCCCCCGGCCCCGCATCAGGCCCCGCCTCCTCCCCCACGTCCACTTTCTATCCTTGTCCTCCACTTAACACCCTCTCCCTCCCCTCCGTTGTGTCCCTAGCACTTCGATCACCCGACCAGCAGCCCCCCCCTCTCTCTCTCCTTCCCCCTTCGCCCTCTCCTCCCATACCATTCCAGCATATCCTGTCCCAGTTGGAGGCCCGGATGCGACAGCTGGTACCCTAGCTGGTACTCAGGCTGGCCTCCGGCCGCCCGCTGCGACAGTCTGCCGGAAGGTGGCGCTCCATGTGCCATGACTCTCCCACGTAACCCAAATCAGCAGCCTTAGATATATTCTCCCAACAGAGGTCGCTCGTTCATCACAGCACTTCTGCCGCACGTAACCGTTACCGCACCACTGCGGTTAACCTAAACGGTATGGGGCACCCGAATGGTTCCAAGGATCGTAGCGGTTGAATATCTTGGTTGCATACGATCCCAAATAAAGCCCCTGAAACTATGTTTAATATCGATCGGCATATTCACAAGAAATGTGGACCTAAATGATTTCCAAAATGCCTAAATACAGTTACCATATTAATAGCACTACTCATTAAGTAGCACAAGTTTAGAGCTGAAGCCAAGTCAATGCCATATTTTGTGGGCTTTATTCGATTCTGACGGCAGGACTGATGACAGAACTGTATATGTCGTGACCTAATTATAGTTCTAACTAAATTGACCTCTCTTTATTTGGGCAAAATTCAGCCAGGTATCTTTACACACGGTCTGCTTGGGTGGGAGAGGAAAACTGGGAACTGAGCACACTGCAATCGGCTCCAATATGTCTTGAAAATGTCACCCAGTGTCAGTTCCCAGACGCTGTAAATGCCTTGTCTTTAACAGACGGCTAGATGCCGTCAACACGATAACACACAGCTTTTCTCCCTCCGTGTGGTCTTTGGCTGTGCGCCATCATTGGTGATTTCAAGGAATTTAAATCAGTCTGTGCCGCTATTATATTGACTGACCCATGCCAGGCTTGCTATTAGTTTACTTATCATCTAACTCATTGTCCCAAGAGGTTAACTGGTGTGCTTTCGTCCATTTGCACACAGTGACCAGTAAATAAACAATCCTGTACTCGGACCACGTATTATCTAAGCTTATTCGTGGTCACGGGAAGTTTATTGGTTTATTTAACATAGCCCTAATGTTCACAGACGCGGCCTAAACTCGACCTACATTTTATTTCATTTCATACAAAAAAATCATTATTTCATTCATTGCAACATTCTAGACTTTCCTTTCGTGAAATGCAATGTTCATCGTGTCCCTACACGTCCCTAGTCACTTTTCGATAAAGAAAACCATGAAAATCCAGCACTCGTGTTAGTGCCTCCCCCTAGTGAGCCATTTCGTAGTCAACGGCTGAGTTGTGCTGCCATCTGGTGAGGTAACAGTATTGCAAGGGTGCAATGAGACGGTTCACTGTCTGGAGCAGACACAGGTTCATCACAATGATCAGGTTACAGCCAGGCGGGAGGTGTGGGGGCGGGGGGCAGAGTCACCCTTAAATATAAAACCTGCATATTTAAATGGCTGCCTCCCGTTCCCTCACGCTTCCGCCATTCCGTGCCCCCACAGTTCTGTTCAAGAAACCCGTCTATCTTTCCATTAGATCTCCATACGTTAAGCTTACAGCAAAAATGTAAACTCAATCGATGCCTCTGTTACGTTCTCGTGACTCTGGCAAGCAGTCGTGCCTTCCACAGTTCTGTTGAAGAGACCCCTCCATCTTTACCCTATCTCCATAAGTCAGCTTTCAAAAAAATTAAAAGTGGATCGATCCCGTTAAGGTCTCTTACCCCCTGAGAGTAGTAACGAGATTCACGTTCTCTCCCATCCGAGCTCGCAATGTTGCCGCTGATGCTTGCCACGTCACGCAATCAGCTACCCGCTAAAAGCGACGAGCCATGCGCTAACGCAGTTCGATGGCTGCGTTGGCTCATGGGAAGCTTTTCAGTGCACTCCACGGTCCAAGTTTTGTCGTGTAAAGGACACTAATTGATTGATCCATTTACTGCCCATCCTAGACACGTCGAAATTCCCGACTTCGGCAAACATCTGTGGCCAAAAGTGACGCTTGATCGCTGCTACACCGCACACACATAATGACAAATTATCATGTTTTGGCTTCGGGTTCTTTGCCGCTTTGGGATAATGTCCCTTTAGAGGTCTGCCTGCAAAGTCGACATTGGAATATTATTAATTAAACATACATGAACATGGCAAACACTTTTTTTTTGAGATTGTGGCTTCAATATTTGAATTCCTGTCCTAATACATATGTTTGGAGCCTTCTTCATGCCACTCATTTCATTGTCTCGGGAGGCTTCTGAGCTTAGTATTCATGTATTCAGTATGTAAGTGGCTATAAACACAAACTTGTTATTTCATTTCAGTTTTTAAAAGCACATATTCGCTACGGTACTTGCTTCCGATTCCTTACCAACAGAATACGCTTCTATCATACATCATGCCACAATTGTCTTATTAACTCGAAGGATTGATATTAAACCACACACGCAAGTTTTAATTAAGTGACTATTGCAACAAATTTCCACAGGAACATTTTAGGTTGCCACGATTTTTGTGATGACGTCAGCACAATGACGTAGACCGCATGATTCGCCAAAACCAGACAGTCCACAGAATGGATATCCTGGCTAGGGGCCGGGAACCAGTCAAGTCCACAGAATGGACGTCCGGGTCCAGGGCCGGGAACCAGTCAGTCCCACAGAATGACGTCCTGGCTAGGGACCAGGAACAAGCCAGTCTACAGAATGGACATCCTGGCTAGGGGCCGGGAACAAGCCAGTCTACAGAATGGACGTCCTGGCTAGGGGCCGGGAACCAGCCAATCCACAGATGGACGTCCTGGCCAGGGGCCGGAACCAGCCATTCCACAGAATGGACGTCCTGGCCAGGGGCCGGGAACCAGCCAGTCCACACAATGGACATCTGACTAGGGGCCGGGAAACCAGTCAGTCCACAGAATGGACGTCCTGGTCACGGGCCGGGAACCAGTCAGTCCACAGAATGGACGTCCTGGCTAGGGACCAGGGAACAAGCCAGTCTACAGAATGGACATCCTGGCTAGGGGCCGGGTACCAGCCAGTCTACAGAATGGACATCCTGACTAGGGGCCGGGAGCCAGTCAGTCCACAGAATGGACATCCTGGCTAGGGACCAGGAACAAGCCAGTCTACAGAATGGACATCCTGGCTAGGGGCCGGGTACCAGCCAGGTCTACAGAATGGACGTCCTGGCTACGTGGACCCGGAACCAGCCATTCCACAGAATGGACGTTCTGGCCAGGGGCCGGGAACCAGCTAGTCCACAGAATGGACATCCTGACTAGGGGCCGGGAACCAGCCAGTCTACACAATGGACGTTCTGGCCAGGGGCCGGGAACAGCCAGTCCACAGAATGGACATCCTGACTAGGGGCCGGGAGCCAGTCAGTCCACAGAATGGACATCCTGGCTAGGGGCAGGGAACCAGCCAGTCTATAGAATAGACGTCCTGGCTAAGGGCTGGGAACCAGCCAGTCCATAGAATTGACATCCTGGCTAGGGGCCGGGAACCAGCCAGTCTATAGAATGGACGTCCTGGCTAGGGGCTGGGAACCAGCCAGTCCATAGAATTGACATCCTGGCCAGGGGCCGGGAACCAGCCGGTCCCACAGAATGGACATCCTGCCTAGGGACCGGGAACCAGCAGTCTATAGAATGGACGTCTGGCTAGGGACCGGGAACCAGCCAGTCTATAGAGTGGACATCCTGCCTAGGGGCCGGGAACCAGCCAGTCCACAGAATGGACATCCTGCCTAGGGGCCGGGAACCAGCCAGTCCCCAGAATGAACGCGCAACAGCCTTGGCATGCTCGCAGGAACCAGCGTTGTCGAACGACACAATGCCATTGAAAGCTGTAATTGAGCATGTAATATAATAAAAAGTGCCTTTTCGTTGTTCAGTATATCTTCTATTTTTGCTCTGGCCTATGTTGAAGAATTATAGCTTGATAGTGTTAATATGATATTGTATTAATTGCCTTGTCTATGTACACACGTCTATTATGCCGCCCATGCAATCGCACACTTCGAGTCGGACGACCATGGCGTAATTTACACACGACTTTTGCTCCTACGCCACTGTACTAATATATATATATATGCCTATATACCAATGTATGAGTTTTTTACGGCCATTGCTGTTGGTGAGTGCCGCCGCTTTCCATTCATGATCCCACCCTTAACGTCCTCGGCAATCGGCCTTACAAGCTACAGAGGGTCCGCCACAAAGCCAACAATCCAACAAATCATCGCCATGGTGGTGCTTATCCCTGAGGCCGGCAGACCCTCTGTCTGGTCTCCCCCTAATCGGACTGGTTCTCCTTCTACTGGTGAAGCCGGGCACCGCCTCGAGCGCACACAAAAACCGGGGAGCGACCCAGTCCCATAATCCAATTTATTTGGCGCGCCACCGTGCCAGGGTATAACCATGTGGACACAAGGATCTGAACGCCGAGTTAATGGCTGTATTGCTGGTCATCTGGCCGAGCCGGCTGTGTTGTGTCGCGAATTAGTTAGAGGATCTTCCGCCTTGTAATCACTGGGGTGAGAAGATCGCTGAGCACACGGTGTGGTCTTGTCCCTTTGTCTGTCTCTCTGTTTGCCTGCCTGGCCTTCTCATCCAGTCATTCTCATCCAGAGGGAGAAAAAGGAGACATGCGCCGTAGTCCTTCCCTAGAACGGTCTTCCTCCTCCTTCTCCTTCTTCTTACCCTCCTTCTTCTGCTCCTCCTCTGCCTCTTTCTGCTGCTCCTTCTACTCCGATCCTCCGCTCTTCCTCCTCTTTTCTTCTCTCTTCTCTTCTCATCTTGCTCCTTCTCCTCGTCTTCCCTCCACCTCCTCCTCTTCCCTTCCTCCTTCTCCTGATATGGACCCCCGTGGCTTCGCCTTTAACTGCTCCCTCCTGCTCCTCCCCCTCCCCATCCTCCTCCTCCTCCTCCTCCTCCTCCTGCTCCTCCCTCTCCTCCCCCCCATCCTCCCCCCCTCCTCCTCCTCCTCCTCAACCTCTTCCTCCTGCTCCTCCCCCTCCTCCTCCTCCTCCTCCTCCTCCTCCTCTTCCCGCCGCCAACCGGTAATTACAGTTGGTGTTGACAATCAGAGAGCCGCTCGCAACAAGCGGATGTCCGGTTTGTGTGGACGTGTTTGCTTGACACCGCCCGCTAGAGGGTGCACTATAAACAGCGCCGCCCTTTGCTTTCTCTCCACACAAAGATGGCTGCCATTGTAAACAATGCGCCTGCAATGTAGCAACGGTCTGGTTTTGTCAGTCTCAATAGCGCGCTTCGCGGTATCTGCTCGCCACCCCCCCCCCCCTCCCTCCTACCACAGTCCCGCCCACCCAGCCTCGTTATGGGACAGGGGTTGGAGGAGCGGAGGAGGCCAGGATGTGATTTCTCTGGCAGGTCATCCATCTTACGATCATTACAGATGTCTCTCTCTCAATCGCTTTTTCTCCCTCTTTGCCTTTCTCTCTTTCTCTCTTTCTCTTCGTCCTTCTCCTGTCCGTCAGTCCGTTCTCCTTTTCCCTCTTTTGATCTTTGTTGTCCTTTTTTTCGCATATACGTCAACCTTTGTCATGGTGTCATTTTTCATAGCCCCCCCCCCTCCCCAATTTTCTTGTAATACACGACCTTTGCTTACTTACACAGTTGGGACCCTTGTACTTCTGTATTGTCTGCTTGTCATGTGTCCCTCGTTGTCGGAATCGGAAAAAGCGACATCGAGAGAGATTTGGGAAAAACTTAACTAAAAGGCGGCACAAAAAACGTCGTGCAAATTTGACATTCGACAGTGAGTATTTTGAAAAATCGAAGCTGGGACACTGGACCCGCCTTGCCAGACCCCTAACAGAGGCATCGAGTCGCCAATAGTATATAACAATAAGCTTATATTATCCATGTAATAATAACACGGGGCGGGGGTAGGATCAGGGGTATTCTTCCAACGTATTTTAACAAGTTGTAGTTGTGAAACAAGACTAGCCGACCTGTCCGCGTTACAATGCTCAAATAGTAGGAGGAGTAATGTTACGCTGGATATCATATACCTTCCCAATGTTTACATCATGGAGAAACACACGTGCCACGTGCCTTCATACTGAGATACAAATTGTCACTTTGCATTGGCTAAAGGTAAACGAAAAGCACTCATCCATGAATACAATAGACGCCCTCGACAACAGAGGTCTATCTACAGCAACAAAGCTGGCATGTCAATATTGTGCCATCATAGAGTAAATCTAAATATTGTTCATAATTATGCGATGCTGCCAGCAATCAACAGGCCGGACCTCACAGTTTTGCTACTCTGATGAGTGCGTTTTTAAAGCCGTAACCTGTTATTGAAACGCATTTTTCTTTTATCTTAAAGAAACAACGTTTATTTAAAAATAAAATATAGCAATGTACTGTATATATATATATGTGTGGGTTTTTTGTCGTTGCAACGGTAACATCTTCTCATGTGTGTTTTTCTCGTTACAGGTGCTATGTTTGACAGCGACTCGCTACAGGCGCACACGGCGTTTCGCTATGAGATTGGAAAACACAACAATAGTACTGCTTATATATTCAAACTCGACAATATCGAGAAGATAATCAACATCTCCGACAGCTACGAGCTCACACAAGCCAGTAAGTACTGCAGAAAGCATGATGACAACCCATCGCTTTAGTTCCAGGGTAGTTCCCAGCAAATTGCAGTGATTTTTGCTACTGTTTTTGTTTATTCTAATTGACCGATTGAAGTAAAATACGGCACTTTGTCACACAGAAATTGACTAAAATTCATTGGTATAGGTGGAAAATTTAATTTGAAAGCGGGTTTGCATCCATATCTGAGTCTATATTTTTTCGAGGATTCTTACACCACCCAACTAGCTGGACTTTTGGAAAATGATGCATTGGCTTATTGCTAGTTATGTGAATAATTCATTCAATTTCTGATGGGATAGCTGACCGGATAGCTAATTAATTTACTGATTGGCTATAAACTCGTTGGGTAGGTGAATGGCTATCTGCTTGGGTACCCGATTAGCTTCCCGAATAGCTCGTGTATAGCTCACGCTTTGGGTTGGATGCCGATTAGCTTCCCGAGTAGCTCACGCTTTGGGTTGGATAGCTGATTAGCTTGATGAATGACTATCTGTTTGGGTAGCCGATTAACTTCCTGAATAGCGGTCCATCTTCCATGTTAGAACCCATGTATTATTGTAGTAAACGTTAGGCGTGAGTAATACGTGAGCTATGCTGAAACAATGGTTCGCCCCTACATGGAAGAACGAACTCAATAGCTCACTGTTTGGGTTGGATGGCTGATTAGCTTACTGAATGGCCAGTTATTTCGATCGTCGATTGGCTTACTGATTGGCAGCTGTTTGATCAGTCATTTAGCTTCCTCATGGCTAACTGTTTGATGAGCCGATGAGCACGCTGCCCGTCAAGCTGTGTGTGAGTGTTGGGGGGGGGGGAGGGGGGGTGAGCGGGTGATTACGTCACTGAGGCAGCGGGCTGAGGGCCGCAGCTTGCACGTCCTTCCTACACCATGGCGCTGTTTCCTGGCGCTGCTGCCCTGACATCCCGTAAGGTGGCGTGGCGTGATAGACGTCATAGCCTTGCCAATCTTCACTTCGGTAATAGTCTCCACGGGATGTCGAGCAGCGCCGCCTTGCGGTGGTGGGGGTGGTGGTGGTGTGTGTGTGTGTGAGGGGGGGGGGATGGGAGGTGAGCGAGAGGAGGGAGGGGATGTAGGCGAGGGGAGGGAGGGGAGTGTGGGAGAGAGGGGAGAAAGGAGCAGCGTAGATACAGCGCCCATTGTGCCTCGCTCTGATCCAGCCTGGCTTTTGTCCGTAGTGTCTCTGGTAATATTCCTGCAACAGAAAAGCCTGGCGTTGATTGAAAGACAGAAAAAAACCCCGCAGTCGGTCCTCACTAAGACGTCCGTTTTATATGCACTAGCGTGTATTTTTTATGGTGAATCGGGCTCCTTCGGTCAAGATAAACCCAGTATCTCATTCCACCCTCACCTTGCCCACCCATTTATTATTGCATGCCCTCCCGTCCTATTTACCCGTTTCTCCCTCCCTGTTCCCTACCTCATGGTCTGCCCTACTGCCTGTCCATCAAACGTTGTTTTACACTACTTTACATCAGACCCCTCACCCACCCGCCCTCCTCCTCAGCCAGCCAACCCTTCCCTCCTTACCCGTTCGCTTAACCCAGCCACCCCCACCCAGGCCTTATCGCTTATGTAGATGTGTTCGCCTCTAATGACGGATGTGTTCGGTGAAGGTAGATTTCTGCTTCACTTGACTACACTGCGTCCACGCTAGAGTCGTGATTTATGTTTTAATTACGTGTCAGTCAGTTTTGAAACATAAATCATTTCTTAGCTCATGCACATATTGGCATGTCGCTCTGTGGTTCATCGGTCAGGGCGGTTCAGTCAGGGCGGTTCAGTAAGGGTGGTTCAGTCAGGGTGGTACAGTCATGGTGGTTCAGTAATGGTGTTTCAGTTATGACGGTTCAGTCGGGGTGGTTCAGTCAGGGTGGTTCAGTCAGGGTGGTTCAGTCAGGGTGGTTCAGTCAGGGTGGTTCAGTCATGGTGGTTCAGTCATGGTGGTTCAGTCATAGCGGTTCAGCCATGTGTTTCGGTCAGGGCTGTTCCACCTAAGTGCATCAGTTGAGGGCATTTGGTCAGGTTGGTTCAGTCATGGTGGTTCAGTCGGTGTTGGTCAGTCATGGTGGTTCAGTCGGTGTGGTTCAGTCATGGTGCTTAATCAGGGTGGTTCAGTCAATGTGATTTAGTCATGGTAATTCAGTCATGGTGGTTCAGTCGGGGTAGTTTATTATGGTGGTTCAGTCAGGGTGATTCAGTCAGGGTGATTCAGTCATGGCCATTCAGTCATGGTGGTTCAGTCAGGGTGTTTAATCAAAGTGATTCAGTTAAGGTGATTCAGTCATGGTGAAGCATTCGGGGTGGTTCAGTCAGATTGGTTCGGTCAGATTGATTCAGTCATGGTGCTTCAGTCGGGGTGGTTCAGTCATGGTGGTATAGTCATGGTGGTTCAGTCATGGTGGTTCAGTCATGGCGGTTCAGTCATGGTCGTTCAATCATGGCGGCTCAGTCATGGCGGTTGAGTCATGGCGGTTGAGTCAGATAAAGCCGAAGAGGGGAGTCGCTTTGAGTCGCTGGCCTCCGCGCATCACGTCGTCCCGTGCATTGTTAGTCAAACGTCATATTAAGAGGGGTGGTTAACGCCTTGACGGAGGCCTGTCTTCCTTCCCTCCACCCCCTCCCTCCCCATCAACCCCCCCCCGCCCTCGCCACGCCCGTCTCACTCACCCACCCCTCACCCCCCCGCCGGTGAATGTTGAATGACACTCAGCCTTAGTGCGGCTTTTCTTGACAGAAGGCGGACGTTGCGGACGGATCCATTAACTTATGGCCCGCGTTAACCACCTCGGCGGTGGAGGCTGGTCGGTAATGGAGGCTGGGGGACACCCCTCACCCCCCCCCCCCCACCCCCACGCCCCTGCCTCATCCCCCACCTCGCCCAATCCCCCATCCTCCTCCACCGCTCCACGAACGCGCCGCCATCCCGCCCACCAGCCCCCCCCCCCGGCTCAATCTGTCAGTGACTGTCAGTCGCTTCTTTCCCGGCAGCCCTACACTCCCCTCCCTCAAACCCCCCCCCCTCCCCCCGCCTCCCTGTTCCCCTCCCACCTCCTACCCCACCCCTCCCTACATTCTCAGGATATCCGACACATCGCTAGTTAGCGCCTTAGTGTCCCGCTATTGTTGACCGTCCAGTCTGTCCGACGGTGGACACTGACGCCGGCCACTGACGCTTAGCGTCTTACTGGGGGGGGTGGGGGGGGGGCTTGGCGGTGAGGGGGAGAAGATGGGGATGTGGTATAAGGGGGAAGGGGGCAAGAGGATTAGGATGAGGGGGGAAGCCCTATCGCAGGTGAGTGAGGCGGATAAATGGTGGAGGACGGATGGTAGGGGGGGGGGTATGTGGGTGGGTGGAGGGGAGGGGGGGTTGTGATGGCGCCATGGTGAGGACTGGGAATGGGTGTATGTAGTAGGGTAGGAGTGTGGGAGGGGGGGGGGCGTTCATGGTGTCGGTGGGTAATATTCATGAAGGCTTTTCCCGTGGAGACCAGTGCGTGGCGCCATCAGACGGTCAGACAATGGACTAGTGTACTTTGCTGTGCAGCTGGAAGGTTCTTCACGTCGCCTCCTGTGTGACGTGGTGTCCATGGAGATCTGGACGACAACGAGGGGCAGGGGGTGGGGAGTGGAGGGGGGGGCGTGGAAGCAGGAGGGGGGGGGTGGGGGCGTGAGAAGATGGGCGTGGTGGCTTGCCACCATGATATGATATAATCCTCTAGGACTTCACGGGTCTTCATAACGATCTCTGTCGATGATGATTCATCTGTTATTAGTGTCAATTGATGTCTTGTCTTTTTGTGTTGTTACTGCATATTTCTAAAATTGTTACTTATATCGTTATATTACAACCCACATGTTTGACAATCCATTCATCGTTTTAAGCGAAAATAGCGTCCTTCCCTTTTCGTTTTTTCTTTTAAATTATTGCTTTCGAAGTTGTTGATTTCATCATGTTCCACAATCCAGCGGAAATATTGTCCGTTCCTTTTTTCATACTTTCATATAATGATGATCGTTTGCGATGAGATTACACACACTTAGTTAGCGCCAACCGAATAACAGTATAGTATTCTGATTGTGTGGTTATGTTAATCCGGTGACTCCAAACCGCCGATGTGGTGGCTGTGGTTTAGCTGGGATGTCACGTGACGTGAATCAGCGGCCCTATTGCGTATGGTTGAAGAGAGAAGGGAGTGAGTAGAGGCTGCGAATGGGGGTCAGGATGGGTAAAGAGGAGCGGGTGGGGGGTGAGGTTAAGGGTGAGGTGAGAGGCATTGTGAGGGTGATGGTGAGGGCAATGGTGAGGATGAGGGTGAGGATGAGGGATGAGGATGAGGGTGAGGATGAGGGTGAGGGTGAGGATAAGGGTAAGGGTAAGGGTGAGGGTGAGGGTGAGGGTGAGGGTAAGGGTGAGGAAGAAGGTGAGGATGAGGATGAGGATAAGGGTGAGGGTGAGGGTGAGGATGAGGGTGAGGGTGAGGATGAGGGTGAGGGTGAGGACGAGGATAAGGGGGAGGGTGAGGGTGAGGGTGAGGGTGAGGGTGAGGATGAGGATGAGGGTGAGGGTGAGGATGAGGGTGAGGATGAGGGTGAGGGTGAGGATGAGGGTGAGGGTGAGGACGAGGATAAGGGGGAGGGTGAGGGTGAGGGTGAGGGTGAGGGTGAGGCTGAGGCTGAGGGTGAGGATGAGGATGAGGGTGAGCGTGTCATTCTTTCTGTCTCTCTGCCTCCCTCACACTTTCTCTGTATCTGTATATCCCTCTCTCAGCATATGTCCTTCACTCCGCCCCCCCCCCCGCCCCCCTCCGCACCCCTCGCTCTGCATGTCCCTATCCCCTCTTTCTCCCTATGTCCATCTCTCTATTCGTTATCTTTCCCGCTTTCTCTACGGCAGGTCTCAAGGGCAGTGCCTGTCTCTTCCCGTGGCTATCCTTCCATTAAACAACGCTGTGCAGCACCTTCGTAAATAATAAATGAACTTAAAACGGGGTCGTGGTGTTTGCAATACTGCCTTCACCAATGGTCACGAGAGGGGGACAGATGCGTGCGTGAGGGGTCCACCATAGGCCCTCGGTGGGCAGCGGGGGGGTGGGGAGGGAGGGGGGGGGGAGGGCGAGTTGGGTCGGTGGGAGGGGGAGGCCAGGGCGGAGCGGGGGCGGTGGAGTGAGATGACTATCCCCAAGGAAGGTTCCACCAGCTGCGTCTCTCAGTGCAGCCATAGGATTGCAACTGTGCGGCCTCTCAACTTTACGTTCGCTTTGGTCAACAAATAGGCTACATGTATGTAGTTAGGTCTCGTAGGCCCTATAGTAATGTGTCTCATAAAATTAATCCAGAAAACATCGAGAGCTGAGCAGGAAGTAGACATATCAGCGACAAATCTGAGCTTCCGACGCTCAAGCATTCGACATTCCGGGAAACATATTGTAAAACAATCACTCCCCTGGGTAGGACCATGTGTGCACAGAAGTGGCCTAAAACTTTATGGCAATCAATTTCTTCTGTTTTCCGTCCGTTCGGGAGTGGTCGACAAATTATTGATTTACCAGTTCGACCCTGCTGGTCACCATGGTCGGTTTGTACCACCTACCTCTCGGTGTGGGAGCGGGGGCGGGGTTGAGGGGGGGGGGGGCGGCAGGGGAAGGGGGGGGGGAGGGGGCATGGATGGAAAGTCAAAACTTTGATCGAGGGAAAGTAATATAACACTAATTAGTGGCCAGCGGTAGGCTGGACATGGGTTTACCACCTCTTCAGCTGCTATGACCATTTCTGTGGAGGGTCGCCACAGTTACAAAGGCAGGTTTGGGTTGGGGCGCCTTGGTTACCGTAGCGGGTCCGCTGGGAAACATACGGGGGGGCAACGACTGGCGCCATGAGTGGGTGGGGTAGAGTTGCGTTCCGGGGGGTGCTCGGGCGGTGTAGACAATTGGAAGGAGGGAGGGTGGGGGTGGGGGGGGGTGAATTGGAGGTCAGAGACATGGGTTCTGACAGGCCAGTCAGTATCCATCTTGCTCGGACTTATATTTGTAAGTCAATTACCATGGCTGCAGGTCTCGTGACTTCCGTGCGTCGGAGGACGGTAGGGAGGGAAAACTCCGCCCCCCTCACTCGCACCCTTACCGTCCCACCCCCGTGTACAACCGTCCCGCTCCCTGGTGTGGGCGTGTTTGGGGAGAGGCTCGGGGGCGGGGGGTGTGGGGGGGGGGAGAGACGGGGGCTGCCGCAGCTGCTCATAGTTGTGAAGAAGAGGTAGGACATTTCTTCTCCTGGACCGAAAAAATGCCCTCGGCACCCATACCCCCCCCCCGCCCCCCGCCCCCCGCCTCTTACACTAAACCAACATCACCCTCCCTCCCCCCCCCCTCCCCAACCATCTATCCACGGGCCAGCAAGAATCAGCGCCTACTGGTCGTGCCAAGCTTATTAGATTTCGAGGCCATTTCTGAGTGAGGAGACGCGAGAGGCCCGGGGGTGGAGGGAGGGGGGTG
Organism: Arenicola marina; assembly: GCA_964019135.1. Classification (NCBI taxonomy): domain Eukaryota; kingdom Metazoa; phylum Annelida; class Polychaeta; family Arenicolidae; genus Arenicola; species Arenicola marina. Next base: position 14,877 of record CAXHSH010001156.1, read on the forward strand.
CTTTGTGGAGGGCGA
>CAXHSH010001157.1:0-24289 GCA_964019135.1 Arenicola marina
CTTCTCCTCCTAATCGACAAATTTTGCATAAATAACATCATGGACTCCTTCACGCACGCCCGATTAACCAAATTTAGGAAATTGGCGAAAGAAAAGTGATTCTATTTGCCGAAAACGCCATTTGTACCCGAAAAGTACTTTTTTACGAAAATAAAAAAGCCTACTTCTCCTCCAAATCGAAAAATTTTGCATTAATAACATCATGGACTCCTTCGCGCACGCCCGATTAACCAAATTTAGGAAATTGGCGAAACAAAAGTGATTCTATTTGCCGAAAACGCCATTTGTACCCGAAAAGTACTGATTTACGAAACTAAAAAAGCCTACTTCTCCTCCAAATCGACAAATTTTGCATAAATAACATCATGGACTCCTTCGCGCATGCCCGATTAACCAAATTTAGGAAATTGGCGAAACAAAAGTGATTCTATTTGCCGAAAACGCCATTTGTACCCGAAAAGTACTTTTTTACGAAACTAAAAAAGCCTACTTCTCCTCCAAATCGACAAATTTTGCATAAATAACATCATGGACTCCTTCGCGCACGCCCGATTAACCAAATTTAGGAAATTGGCGAAACAAAAGTGATTCTATTGGCCGAAAACGCCATTTGTACTCGAAAAGTACTTTTTTACGAAACTAAAAAAGCCTACTTCTCCTCCAAATCGACAAATTTTGCATAAATAACATCATGGACTCCTTCGCGCACGCCGATTAACCAAATTTAGGAAATTGGCGAAACAAAAGTGATTCTATTTGCCGAAAACGCCATTTGTACCCGAAAAGTACTTTTTTACGAAACTAAAAAAGCCTACTTCTCCTCCAAATCGACAAATTTTGCATAAATAACATCATGGACTCCTTCACGCACGCCCGATTAACCAAATTTAGGAAATTGGCGAAACAAAAGTGATTCTATTTGCCGAAAACGCCATTTGTACCCGAAAAGTACTTTTTTACGAAACTAAAAAAGCCTACTTCTCCTCCAAATCGACAAATTTTGCATAAATAACACCGTGGACTCCTTCGCGCACGCCCGATTAACCAAATTTAAGAAATGGGCGAAAGAAAAGTGATTCTATTTGCCGAAAACGACATTTGTACCCGAAAAGTACTTTTTTACGAAACTAAAAAAGCCTACTTCTCCTCCAAATCGACAAATTTTGCATAAATAACATCATGGAATCCTTCGCGCACGCCCGATTAACCAAATTTAGGAAATGGGCGTAAGAAAAGTGATTCTATTTGCCGAAAACGCCATTTGTACCCGAAAAGTACTTTTTACGAAACTAAAACAGCCTACTTCTCCTCCAAATCGACAAATTTTGCATCAATAACATCATGGACTCCTTCGCGCACGCCCGATTAACCAAGTTTAGGAAATTGGCGAAACAAAAGTGATTATATTTGCCGAAAACGCCATTTGTACCCGAAAAGTACTTTTTTACGAAACTAAAAAAGCCTTCTTCTCATCCAAATCGACAAATTTTGCATAAATAACACCATGGACTCCTTCGCGCACGCCCGATTAACCAAATTTAAGAAATGGGCGAAAGAAAAGTGATTCTATTTGCCGAAAACGCCATTTGTACCCGAAAAGTACTTTTTTACGAAACTAACAAAGCCTACTTCTCCTCCAAATCGACAAATTTTGCATAAATAACATAATGGACTCCTTCGCGCACGCCCGATTAACCAAATTTAGGAAATTGGTGAAACAAAAGTGACTCTATTTGCCGAAAACGCCATTTGTACCCGAAAGTACTTTTTTACGAAACTAAAAAAGCCTACTTCTCCTCCAAATCGACAAATTTTGCATAAATAACACCATGGACTCCTTCGCGCACGCCCGATTAACCAAATTTAGGAAATGGGCGAAAGAAAAGTGATTCTATTTGCCGAAAACGCCATTTGTACCCGAAAAGTACTTTTTTACGAAACTAAAAAAGCCTACCTCTCCTCCAAATCGACAAATTTTGCATAAATAACATCATGGATTCCTTCACGCACGCCCGATTAACCAAATTTAGGAAATTGGCGAAAGAAAAGTGATTCTATTTGCCGAAAACGCCATTTGTACCCGAAAAGTACTTTTTTACGAAAATAAAAAAGCCTACTTCTCCTCCAAATCGACAAATTTTGCATCAATAACATCATGGACTCCTTCGCGCACGCCCGATTAACCAAATTTAGGAAATTGGCGAAACAAAAGTGATTCTATTTGCCGAAAACGCCATTTGTACCCGAAAAGTACTTTTTTACGAAACTAAAAAAGCCTACTTCTCCTCCAAATCGACAAATTTTGCCTAAATAACACCATGGACTCCTACGCGCACGCCCGATTAACGAAATTTTGGAAATGGGCGGAAGAAAAGTGATTCTATTTGCCGAAAACGCCATTTGTACCCGAAAAGTACTTTTTTACGAAACTAAAAAAGCCTACTTCTCTTCCAAATCGACAAATTTTGCATAAATAACATGATGGACTCCTTCGCGCACGCCCGATTAACCAAATTTAGGAAATTGGCGAAAGAAAAGTGATTCTATTTGCCGAAAACGCCATTTGTACCCGAAAAGTACTTTTTTACGAAACTAAAAAGCCTACTTCTCCTCCAAATCGACAAATTTTGCATAAATAATATCATGGACTCCTTCACGCACGCCCGATTAACCAAATTTAGGAAATTGGCAAAAGAAAAGTGATTCTATTTGCCGAAAACGCCATTTGTACCCGAAAAGTACTTTTTACGAAACTAAAAAAGCCTACTTCTCCTCCAAATCGACAAATTTTGCATCAATAACATCATGGACTCCTTCGCGCACGCCCGATTAACCAAATTTAGGAAATTGGCGAAAGAAAAGTGAATATACTTGCCGAAAACGCCATTTGTACCCGAAAAGTACTTTTTTACGAAACTAAAAAAGCCTACTTCTCCTCCAAATCGACAAATTTTGCATCAATAACATCATGGACTCCTTCGCGCACGCCCGATTAACCAAATTTAGGAAATTGGCGAAACAAAAGTGATTCTATTTGCCGAAAACGCCATTTGTACCCGAACAGTACTTTTTTACGAAACTAAAAAAGCCTACTTCTCCTCCAAATCGACAAATTTTGCATAATTAACACCATGGCCTCCTTCGCGCACGCCCGATTAACCAAATTTAGGAAACGGGCGAAACAAAAGTGATTCTACTTGCCGAAAACGCCATTTGTACCCGAAAAGTACTTTTTTACGAAACTAAAAAGCCTACTTCTCCTCCAAATCGACAAATTTTGCATAAATAACACCATGGACTCCTTCGCGCACGCCCGATTAACCAAATTTAGGAAATGGGCGAAAGAAAAGTGATTCTATTTGCCGAAAACGCCATTTGTACCCGAAAAGTACCTTTTTACGAAACTAAAAAAGCCTACTTCTCCTCCAAATCGAGAAAATTTGCATAAATAACATCATGGACTCCTTGGCGCATGCCCGATTAACCAAATTTAGGAAATTGGCGAAAGAAAAGTGATTCTATTTGCCGAAAACGCCATTTGTACCCGAAAAGTACTTTTTTACGAAATTAAAAGAGCCTACTTCTCCTCCAAGTCGACAAATTTTGCATAAATAACATCATGGACTCCTTTGCGCTCGCCCGATTAACCAAATTTAGGAAATGGGCGAAAGAAAAGTGATTCTTTTTGCCGAAAACGCCATTTTTACCCGAAAAGTACTTTTTTAGGAAAATAAAAAAGCCTACTTCTTCTCCAAATCGACAAATTTTGCATAAATAACAGCATGGACTGCTTCGCGCATGCCCGATTAACCAAATTTAGGAAATTGGCGAAAGAAAAGTGATTCTATTTGCCGAAAACGCCATTTAAACCGGAAAAGTACTTTTTTACGAAACTAAAAAAGCCTACTTCTCCTCCAAATCGACAAATTTTGCATAAATAACATCATGGACTCCTTCGCGCATGCCCGATTAACCAAATTTAGGAAATGGGCGAAACAAAAGTGATTCTATTTGCCGAAAACGCCATTTGTACCCGAAAAGTACTTTTTTACGAAATTAAAAAAGCCTACTTCTCCTCCAAATCGACAAATTTTGCATAAATAACATCATGGACTCCTTTGCGCTCGCCCGATTAACCAAATTTAGGAAATGGGCGAAAGAAAAGTGATTCTTTTTGCCGAAAACGCCATTTTTACCCGAAAAGTACTTTTTTAGGAAACAAAAAAAGCATACTTCTTCTCCAAATCGACAAATTTTGCATAAATAACAACATGGACTCCTTCGCGCATGCCCGATTAACCAAATTTAGGAAATTGGCGAAACAAAAGTGATTCTATTTGCCGAAAACGCCATTTGAACCCGAAAGTACTTTTTTACGAAACTAAAAAAGCCTACTTCTCCTCCAAATCGACAAATTTTGCATAAATAACATCATGGACTCCTTCGCGCATGCCCGATTAACCAAATTTAGGAAATGGGCGAAGCAAAAGTGATTATATTTGCCGAAAACGCCATTTGTACCCGAAAAGTACTTTTTTACGAAACTAAAAAACCCTACTTCTCCTCCAAATCGACAAATTTTGCATAAATAACATCATGGACTCCTTCGCGCATGCTCGATTAGCCAAATTTAGGAAATGGGCGAAAGAAAAGTGATTCTATTTGCCGAAAACGCCATTTGTACCCGAAAAGTACTTTTTTACGAAACTAAAAAAGCCTACTTCTCCTCCAAATCGACAAATTTTGCATAAATAACATCATGGACTCCTTCGCGCATGCCCCATTAACCAAATTTCGGAAATGGGCGAAAGAAAAGTGATTCTATTTGCCGAAAACGCATTTGAACCCGAAAAGTACTTTTTTACGAAACTAAAAAAGCCTACTTCTCCTCCAAATCGACAAATTTTGCATAAATAACATCATGGACTCCTTCGCGCATGCCCGATTAACCAAATTGAGGAAATGGGCGAAACAAAAGTGATTCTATTTGCCGAAAACGCCATTTGTACCCGAAAAGTACTTTTTTACGAAATTAAAAGAGCCTACTTCTCCTCCAAGTCGACAAATTTTGCATAAATAACATCATGGACTCCTTTGCGCTCGCCCGATTAACCAAATTTAGGAAATGGGCGAAAGAAAAGTGATTCTTTTTGCCGAAAACGCCATTTTTACCCGAAAAGTACTTTTTTAGGAAACTAAAAAAGCCTACTTCTTCTCCAAATCGACAAATTTTGCATAAATAACAACATGGACTGCTTCGCGCATGCCCGATTAACCAAATTTAGGAAATTGGCGAAACAAAAGTGATTCTATTTGCCGAAAACGCCATTTAAACCGGAAAAGTACTTTTTTACGAAACTAAAAAAGCCTACTTCTCCTCCAAATCGACAAATTTTGCATAAATAACATCATGGACTCCTTCGCGCATGCCCGATTAACCAAATTTAGGAAATGGGCGAAAGAAAAGTGATTCTATTTGCCGAAAACGCCATTTGTACCCGAAAAGTACTTTTTTACGAAATTAAAAAAGCCTACTTCTCCTCCAAATCGACAAATTTTGCATAAATAACATCATGGACTCCTTTGCGCTCGCCCGATTAACCAAATTTAGGAAATGGGCGAAAAAAAAGTGATTCTTTTTGCCGAAAACGCCATTTTTACCCGAAAAGTACTTTTTTAGGAAACTAAAAAAGCATACTTCTTCTCCAAATCGACAAATTTTGCATAAATAACAACATGGACTCCTTCGCGCATGCCCGATTAACCAAATTTAGGAAATTGGCGAAACAAAAGTGATTCTATTTGCCGAAAACGCCATTTGAACCCGAAAAGTACTTTTTTACGAAACTAAAAAAGCCTACTTCTCCTCCAAATCGACAAATTTTGCATAAATAGCATCATGGACTCCTTCGCGCATGCCCGATTAACCAAATTTAGGAGATGGGCGAAACAAAAGTGATTATATTTGCCGAAAACGCCATTTGCACCCGAAAAGTACTTTTTTACGAAACTAAAAAAGCCTACTTCTCCTCCAAATCGACAAATTTTGCATAAATAACATCATGGACTCCTTCACGCATGCCCGATTAACCAAATTTAGGAAATGGGCGAAACAAAAGTGATTCTATTTGCCGAAAACGCCATTTTTACCCGAAAAGAACTTTTTTAGGAAACTAAAAAAGCATACTTCTTCTCCAAATCGACAAATTTTGCATAAATAACAACATGGACTCCTTCGCGCATGCCCGATTAACCAAATTTAGGAAATGGGCGAAACAAAAGTGATTCTATTTGCCGAAAACGCCATTTGAACCCGAAAAGTACTTTTTTACGAAACTAAAAAAGCCTACTTCTCCTCCAAATCGACAAATTTTGCATAAATAACATCATGGACTCATTTGCGCTCGCCCGATTAACCAAATTTAGGAAATGGGCGAAAGAAAAGTGATTCTTTTTGCCGAAAACGCCATTTTTACCCGAAAAGTACTTTTTTAGGAAACTAAAAAAGCATACTTCTTCTCCAAATCGACAAATTTTGCATAAATAACAGCATGGACTCCTTCGCGCATGCCCGATTAACCAAATTTAGGAAATTGGCGAAACAAAAGTGATTCTATTTGCCGAAAACGCCATTTGAACCCGAAAAGTACTTTTTTACGAAACTAAAAAAGCCTACTTCTCCGCCAAATCGACAAATTTTGCATAAATAACATCATGGACTCCTTCGCGCATGCCCCATTAACCAAATTTCGGAAATGGGCGAAAGAAAAGTGATTCTATTTGCCGAAAACGCCATTTGTACCCGAAAAGTACCTTTTTACGAAACTAAAAAAGCCTACTTCTCCTCCAAATCGACAAATTTTGCATAAATAACATCATGGACTCCTTCGCGCATGCCCGATTAACCAAATTTAGGAAATTGGCGAAAGAAAAGTGATTATATTTGCCGAAAACGCCATTTGTACCCGAAAAGTACTTTTTTACGAAATTAAAAGAGCCTACTTCTCCTCCAAGTCGACAAATTTTGCATAAATAACATCATGGACTCCTTTGCGCTCGCCCGATTAACCAAATTTAGGAAATGGGCGAAAGAAAAGTGATTCTTTTTGCCGAAAACGCCATTTTTACCCGAAAAGTACTTTTTTAGGAAACTAAAAAAGCCTACTTCTTCTCCAAATCGACAAATTTTGCATAAATAACAACATGGACTGCTTCGCGCATGCCCGATTAACCAAATTTAGGAAATGGGCGAAACAAAAGTGATTCTATTTGCCGAAAACGCCATTTGTACCCGAAAAGTACTTTTTAACGAAATTAAAAAAGCCTACTTCTCCTCCAAATCGACAAATTTTGCATCAATAACATCATGGACTCCTTTGCGCTCGCCCGATTAACCAAATTTAGGAAATGGGCGAAAGAAAAGTGATTCTTTTTGCCGAAAACGCCATTTTTACCCGAAAAGTACTTTTTTAGGAAACTAAAAAAGCATACTTCTTCTCCAAATCGACAAATTTTGCATAAATAACAACATGGACTCCTTCGCGCATGCCCGATTAACCAAATTTAGGAAATTGGCGAAACAAAAGTGATTCTATTTGCCGAAAACGCCATTTGAACCCGAAAAGTACTTTTTTACGAAACTAAAAAAGCCTACTTCTCCTCCAAATCGACAAATTTTGCATAAATAACATCATGGACTCCTTCGCGCATGCCCGATTAACCAAATTTAGGAAATGGGCGAAACAAAAGTGATTATATTTGCCGAAAACGCCATTTGTACCCGAAAAGTACTTTTTTACGAAACTGAAAAAGCCTACTTCTCCTCCAAATCGACAAATTTTGCATAAATAACATCATGGACTCCTTGGCGCATGCCCGATTAACCAAATTTAGGAAATGGGCGAAAGAAAAGTAATTCTATTTGCCGAAAACGCCATTTGTACCCGAAAAGTACTTTTTTACGAAATTAAAAAAGCCTACTTCTCCTCCAAGTCGACAAATTTTGCATAAATAACATCATGGACTCCTTTGCGCTCGCCCGATTAACCAAATTTAGGAAATGGGCGAAAGAAAAGTGATTCTTTTTGCCGAAAACGCCATTTTTACCCGTAAAGTACTTTTTTAGGAAACTAAAAAAGCCTACTTCTTCTCCAAATCGACAAATTTTGCATAAATAACAACATGGACTGCTTCGCGCATGCCCGATTAACCAAATTTAGGAAATGGGCGAAACAAAAGTGATTCTATTTGCCGAAAACGCCATTTGTACCCGAAAAGTACTTTTTTACGAAATTAAAAAAGCCTACTTCTCCTCCAAATCGACAAATTTTGCATAAATAACATCATGGACTCCTTTGCGCTCGCCCGATTAACCAAATTTAGGAAATGGGCGAAAGAAAAGTGATTTTTTTTGCCGAAAACGCCATTTTTACCCGAAAAGTACTTTTTTAGGAAACTAAAAAAGCATACTTCTTCTCCAAATCGACAAATTTTGCATAAATAACAACATGGACTCCTTCGCGCATGCCCGATTAACCAAATTTAGGAAATGGGCGAAACAAAAGTGATTCTATTTGCCGAAAACGCCATTTGAACCCGAAAAGTACTTTTTTACGAAACTAAAAAAGCCTACTTCTCCTCCAAATCGACAAATTTTGCATAAATAACATCATGGACTCATTTGCGCTCGCCCGATTAACCAAATTTAGGAAATGGGCGAAAGAAAAGTGATTCTTTTTGCCGAAAACGCCATTTTTACCCGAAAAGTACTTTTTTAGGAAACTAAAAAAGCATACTTCTTCTCCAAATCGACAAATTTTGCATAAATAACAACATGGACGCCTTCGCGCATGCCCGATTAACCAAATTTAGGAAATTGGAGAAACAAAAGTGATTCTATTTGCCGAAAACGCCATTTGTACCCGAAAAGTACTTTTTTACGAAACTAAAAAACCCTACTTCTCCTCCAAATCGACAAATTTTGCATAAATAACATCATGGACTCCTTCGCGCATGCCCCATTAACCAAATTTCGGAAATGGGCGAAAGAAAAGTGATTCTATTTGCCGAAAACGCCATTTGTACCCGAAAAGTACCTTTTTACGAAACTAAAAAAGCCTACTTCTCCTTCAAATCGAAAAATTTTGCATAAATAACATCATGGACTCCTTGGCGCATGCCCGATTAACCAAATTTAGGAAATGGGCGAAAGAAAAGTGATTCTTTTTGCCGAAAACGCCATTTTTACCCGAAAAGTACCTTTTTAGGAAACTAAAAAAGCATACTTCTTCTCCAAATCGACAAATTTTGCATAAATAACAACATGGACTGCTTCGCGCATGCCCGATTAACCAAATTTAGGAAATGGGCGAAACAAAAGTGATTCTATTTGCCGAAAACGCCATTTGTACCCGAAAAGTACTTTTTAACGAAATTAAAAAGGCCTACTTCTCCTCCAAATCGACAAATTTTGCATAAATAACATCATGGACTCCTTTGCGCTCGCCCGATTAACCAAATTTAGGAAATGGGCGAAAGAAAAGTGATTCTTTTTGCCGAAAACGCCATTTTTACCCGAAAAGTACTTTTTTAGGAAACTAAAAAAGCATACTTCTTCTCCAAATCGACAAATTTTGCATAAATAACAACATGGACTCCTTCGCGCATGCCCGATTAACCAAATTTAGGAAATTGGCGAAACAAAAGTGATTCTATTTGCCGAAAACGCCATTTGAACCCGAAAAGTACTTTTTTACGAAACTAAAAAAGCCTACTTCTCCTCCAAATCGACAAATTTTGCATAAATAACATCATGGACTCCTTCGCGCATGCCCGATTAACCAAATTTAGGAAATGGGCGAAACAAAAGTGATTATATTTGCCGAAAACGCCATTTGTACCCGAAAAGTACTTTTTTACGAAACTAAAAAAGCCTACTTCTCCTCCAAATCGACAAATTTTGCATAAATAACATCATGGACTCCTTCACGCATGCCCGATTAACCAAATTTAGGAAATGGGCGAAACAAAAGTGATTCTATTTGCCGAAAACGCCATTTTTATCCGAAAAGAACTTTTTTAGGAAACTAAAAAAGCATACTTCTTCTCCAAATCGACAAATTTTGCATAAATAACAACATGGACTCCTTCGCGCATGCCCGATTAACCAAATTTAGGAAATGGGCGAAACAAAAGTGATTCTATTTGCCGAAAACGCCATTTGAACCCGAAAAGTACTTTTTTACGAAACTAAAAAAGCCTACTTCTCCTCCAAATCGACAAATTTTGCATAAATAACATCATGGACTCATTTGCGCTCGCCCGATTAACCAAATTTAGGAAATGGGCGAAAGAAAAGTGATTCTTTTTGCCGAAAACGCCATTTTTACCCGAAAAGTACTTTTTTAGGAAACTAAAAAAGCATACTTCTTCTCCAAATCGACAAATTTTGCATAAATAACAACATGGACTCCTTCGCGCATGCCCGATTAACCAAATTTAGGAAATTGGCGAAACAAAAGTGATTCTATTTGCCGAAAACGCCATTTGAACCCGAAAAGTACTTTTTTACGAAACTAAAAAAGCCTACTTCTCCTCCAAATCGACAAATTTTGCATAAATAACATCATGGACTCCTTCGCGCATGCCCCATTAACCAAATTTCGGAAATGGGCGAAAGAAAAGTGATTCTATTTGCCGAAAACGCCATTTGTACCCGAAAAGTACCTTTTTACGAAACTAAAAAAGCCTACTTCTCCTCCAAATCGACAAATTTTGCATAAATAACATCATGGACTCCTTCGCGCATGCCCGATTAACCAAATTTAGGAAATTGGCGAAAGAAAAGTGATTATATTTGCCGAAAACGCCATTTGTACCCGAAAAGTACTTTTTTACGAAATTAAAAGAGCCTACTTCTCCTCCAAGTCGACAAATTTTGCATAAATAACATCATGGACTCCTTTGCGCTCGCCCGATTAACCAAATTTAGGAAATGGGCGAAAGAAAAGTGATTCTTTTTGCCGAAAACGCCATTTTTACCCGAAAAGTACTTTTTTAGGAAACTAAAAAAGCCTACTTCTTCTCCAAATCGACAAATTTTGCATCAATAACAACATGGACTGCTTCGCGCATGCCCGATTAACCAAATTTAGGAAATGGGCGAAACAAAAGTGATTCTATTTGCCGAAAACGCCATTTGTACCCGAAAAGTACTTTTTAACGAAATTAAAAAAGCCTACTTCTCCTCCAAATCGACAAATTTTGCATCAATAACATCATGGACTCCTTTGCGCTCGCCCGATTAACCAAATTTAGGAAATGGGCGAAAGAAAAGTGATTCTTTTTGCCGAAAACGCCATTTTTACCCGAAAAGTACTTTTTTAGGAAACTAAAAAAGCATACTTCTTCTCCAAATCGACAAATTTTGCATAAATAACAACATGGACTCCTTCGCGCATGCCCGATTAACCAAATTTAGGAAATTGGCGAAACAAAAGTGATTCTATTTGCCGAAAACGCCATTTGAACCCGAAAAGTACTTTTTTACGAAACTAAAAAAGCCTACTTCTCCTCCAAATCGACAAATTTTGCATAAATAACATCATGGACTCCTTCGCGCATGCCCGATTAACCAAATTTAGGAAATGGGCGAAACAAAAGTGATTCTATTTGCCGAAAACGCCATTTGTACCCGAAAAGTACTTTTTTAGGAAATTAAAAGAGCCTACTTCTCCTCCAAGTCGACAAATTTTGCATAAATAACATCATGGACTCCTTTGCGCTCGCCCGATTAACCAAATTTAGGAAATGGGCGAAAGAAAAGTGATTCTTTTTGCCGAAAACGCCATTTTTACCCGAAAAGTACTTTTTTAGGAAACTAAAAAAGCCTACTTCTTCTCCAAATCGACAAATTTTGCATAAATAACAACATGGACTGCTTCGCGCATGCCCGATTAACCAAATTTAGGAAATTGGCGAAACAAAAGTGATTCTATTTGCCGAAAACGCCATTTAAACCGGAAAAGTACTTTTTTACGAAACTAAAAAAGCCTACTTCTCCTCCAAATCGACAAATTTTGCATAAATAACATCATGGACTCCTTCGCGCATGCCCGATTAACCAAATTTAGGAAATGGGCGAAACAAAAGTGATTCTATTTGCCGAAAACGCCATTTGTACCCGAAAAGTACTTTTTTACGAAATTAAAAAAGCCTACTTCTCCTCCAAATCGACAAATTTTGCATAAATAACATCATGGACTCCTTTGCGCTCGCCCGATTAACCAAATTTAGGAAATGGGCGAAAAAAAAGTGATTCTTTTTGCCGAAAACGCCATTTTTACCCGAAAAGTACTTTTTTAGGAAACTAAAAAAGCATACTTCTTCTCCAAATCGACAAATTTTGCATAAATAACAACATGGACTCCTTCGCGCATGCCCGATTAACCAAATTTTGGAAATTGGCGAAACAAAAGTGATTCTATTTGCCGAAAACGCCATTTGAACCATAAAAGTACTTTTTTACGAAACTAAAAAAGCCTACTTCTCCTCCAAATCGACAAATTTTGCATAAATAGCATCATGGACTCCTTCGCGCATGCCCGATTAACCAAATTTAGGAAATGGGCGAAACAAAAGTGATTATATTTGCCGAAAACGCCATTTGTACCCGAAAAGTACTTTTTTACGAAACTAAAAAAGCCTACTTCTCCTCCAAATCGACAAATTTTGCATAAATAACATCATGGACTCCTTCACGCATGCCCGATTAACCAAATTTAGGAAATGGGCGAAACAAAAGTGATTCTATTTGCCGAAAACGCCATTTTTACCCGAAAAGAACTTTTTTAGGAAACTAAAAAAGCATACTTCTTCTCCAAATCGACAAATTTTGCATAAATAACAACATGGACTCCTTCGCGCATGCCCGATTAACCAAATTTAGGAAATGGGCGAAACAAAAGTGATTCTATTTGCCGAAAACGCCATTTGAACCCGAAAAGTACTTTTTTACGAAACTAAAAAAGCCTACTTCTCCTCCAAATCGACAAATTTTGCATAAATAACATCATGGACTCATTTGCGCTCGCCCGATTAACCAAATTTAGGAAATGGGCGAAAGAAAAGTGATTCTTTTTGCCGAAAACGCCATTTTTACCCGAAAAGTACTTTTTTAGGAAACTAAAAAAGCATACTTCTTCTCCAAATCGACAAATTTTGCATAAATAACAACATGGACTCCTTCGCGCATGCCCGATTAACCAAATTTAGGAAATTGGCGAAACAAAAGTGATTCTATTTGCCGAAAACGCCATTTGAACCCGAAAAGTACTTTTTTACGAAACTAAAAAAGCCTACTTCTCCTCCAAATCGACAAATTTTGCATAAATAACATCATGGACTCCTTCGCGCATGCCCCATTAACCAAATTTCGGAAATGGGCGAAAGAAAAGTGATTCTATTTGCCGAAAACGCCATTTGTACCCGAAAAGTACCTTTTTACGAAACTAAAAAAGCCTACTTCTCCTCCAAATCGACAAATTTTGCATAAATAACATCATGGACTCCTTCGCGCATGCCCGATTAACCAAATTTAGGAAATTGGCGAAAGAAAAGTGATTATATTTGCCGAAAACGCCATTTGTACCCGAAAAGTACTTTTTTACGAAATTAAAAGAGCCTACTTCTCCTCCAAGTCGACAAATTTTGCATAAATAACATCATGGACTCCTTTGCGCTCGCCCGATTAACCAAATTTAGGAAATGGGCGAAAGAAAAGTGATTCTTTTTGCCGAAAACGCCATTTTTACCCGAAAAGTACTTTTTTAGGAAACTAAAAAAGCCTACTTCTTCTCCAAATCGACAAATTTTGCATAAATAACAACATGGACTCCTTCGCGCATGCCCGATTAACCAAATTTAGGAAATGGGCGAAACAAAAGTGATTCTATTTGCCGAAAACGCCATTTGTACCCGAAAAGTACTTTTTAACGAAATTAAAAAAGCCTACTTCTCCTCCAAATCGACAAATTTTGCATCAATAACATCATGGACTCCTTTGCGCTCGCCCGATTAACCAAATTTAGGAAATGGGCGAAAGAAAAGTGATTCTTTTTGCCGAAAACGCCATTTTTACCCGAAAAGTACTTTTTTAGGAAACTAAAAAAGCATACTTCTTCTCCAAATCGACAAATTTTGCATAAATAACAACATGGACTCCTTCGCGCATGCCCGATTAACCAAATTTAGGAAATTGGCGAAACAAAAGTGATTCTATTTGCCGAAAACGCCATTTGAACCCGAAAAGTACTTTTTTACGAAACTAAAAAAGCCTACTTCTCCTCCAAATCGACAAATTTTGCATAAATAACATCATGGACTCCTTCGCGCATGCCCGATTAACCAAATTTAGGAAATGGGCGAAACAAAAGTGATTATATTTGCCGAAAACGCCATTTGTACCCGAAAAGTACTTTTTTACGAAACTAAAAAAGCCTACTTCTCCTCCAAATCGACAAATTTTGCATAAATAACATCATGGACTCCTTGGCGCATGCCCGATTAACCAAATTTAGGAAATGGGCGAAAGAAAAGTAATTCTATTTGCCGAAAACGCCATTTGTACCCGAAAAGTACTTTTTTACGAAATTAAAAAAGCCTACTTCTCCTCCAAGTCGACAAATTTTGCATAAATAACATCATGGACTCCTTTGCGCTCGCCCGATTAACCAAATTTAGGAAATGGGCGAAAGAAAAGTGATTCTTTTTGCCGAAAACGCCATTTTTACCCGTAAAGTACTTTTTTAGGAAACTAAAAAAGCCTACTTCTTCTCCAAATCGACAAATTTTGCAGAAATAACAACATGGACTGCTTCGCGCATGCCCGATTAACCAAATTTAGGAAATGGGCGAAACAAAAGTGATTCTATTTGCCGAAAACGCCATTTGTACCCGAAAAGTACTTTTTTACGAAATTAAAAAAGCCTACTTCTCCTCCAAATCGACAAATTTTGCATAAATAACATCATGGACTCCTTTGCGCTCGCCCGATTAACCAAATTTAGGAAATGGGCGAAAGAAAAGTGATTTTTTTTGCCGAAAACGCCATTTTTACCCGAAAAGTACTTTTTTAGGAAACTAAAAAAGCATACTTCTTCTCCAAATCGACAAATTTTGCATAAATAACAACATGGACTCCTTCGCGCATGCCCGATTAACCAAATTTATGAAATGGGCGAAACAAAAGTGATTCTATTTGCCGAAAACGCCATTTGAACCCGAAAAGTACTTTTTTACGAAACTAAAAAAGCCTACTTCTCCTCCAAATCGACAAATTTGCATAAATAACATCATGGACTCATTTGCGCTCGCCCGATTAACCAAATTTAGGAAATGGGCGAAAGAAAAGTGATTCTTTTTGCCGAAAACGCCATTTTTACCCGAAAAGTACTTTTTTAGGAAACTAAAAAAGCATACTTCTTCTCCAAATCGACAAATTTTGCATAAATAACAACATGGACTCCTTCGCGCATGCCCGATTAACCAAATTTAGGAAATTGGCGAAACAAAAGTGATTCTATTTGCCGAAAACGCCATTTGTACCCGAAAAGTACTTTTTACGAAACTAAAAAACCCTACTTCTCCTCCAAATCGACAATTTTGCATAAATAACATCATGGACTCCTTCGCGCATGCCCCATTAACCAAATTTCGGAAATGGGCGAAAGAAAAGTGATTCTATTTGCCGAAAACGCCATTTGTACCCGAAAAGTACCTTTTTACGAAACTAAAAAAGCCTACTTCTCCTTCAAATCGAAAAATTTTGCATAAATAACATCATGGACTCCTTGGCGCATGCCCGATTAACCAAATTAGGAAATGGGCGAAAGAAAAGTGATTCTTTTTGCCGAAAACGCCATTTTTACCCGAAAAGTACTTTTTAGGAAACTAAAAAAGCATACTTCTTCTCCAAATCGACAAATTTTGCATAAATAACAACATGGACTCCTTCGCGCATGCCCGATTAACCAAATTTAGGAAATTGGCGAAACAAAAGTGATTCTATTTGCCGAAAACGCCATTTGAACCCGAAAAGTACTTTTTTACGAAACTAAAAAAGCCTACTTCTCCTCCAAATCGACAAATTTTGCATAAATAACATCATGGACTCCTTCGCGCATGCCCGATTAACCAAATTTAGGAAATGGGCGAAAGAAAAGTGATTCTATTTGCCGAAAACGCCATTTGTACCCGAAAAGTACTTTTTTACGAACTAAAAAAGCCTACTTCTCCTCCAAATCGACAGATTTTGCATAAATAACTTCATGGACTCCTTCGCGCATGCCCGATTAACCAAATTTAGGAAACGGGCGAAAGAAAAGTGATTCTATTTGCCGAAAACGCCATTTGTACCCGAAAAGTACTTTTTTACGAAACTAAAAAAGCCTACTTCTCCTCCAAATCGACAAATTTTGCATAAATAACATCATGGACTCCTTCGCGCATGCCCGATTAACCAAATTTAGGAAATGGGCGAAAGAAAAGTGATTCTATTTGCCGAAAACGCCATTTGTACCCGAAAAGTACTTTTTTACGAAACTAAAAAAGCCTACTTCTCCTCCAAATCGACAAATTTTGCATAAATAACAGCATGGACTCATTCGCGCATGCCCGATTAACCAAATTTCGGAAATGGGCGAAAGAAAAGTGATTCTATTTGCCGAAAACGCCATTTGTACCCGAAAAGTACTTTTTTACGAAACTAAAAAAGCCTACTTCTCCTCCAAATCGACAAATTTTGCATAAATAACATCATGGACTCCTTCGCGCATGCCCGATTAACCAAATTTAGGAAATGGGCGAACGAAAGTGATTTTATTTGCCGAAAACGCCATTTGTACCTGAAAAGTACTTTTTTACGAAACTAAAAATACCTACTTCTCCTCCAAATCGACAAATTTTGCATAAATAACATCATGGACTCCTTCGTGCATGCCCGATTAACCAAATTTAGGAAATGGGCGAAAGAAAAGTGATTCTATTTGCCGAAAACGCCATTTGTACCCGAAAAGTACTATTTTACGAAACTAAAAAAGCCTACTTCTCCTCCAAATCGACAAATTTTGCATCAATAACATCATGGACTCCTTCGCGCATGCCCGATTAACCAAATTTCGGAAATGGGCGAAAGAAAAGTAATTCTATTTGCCGAAAACGCCATTTGTACCCGAAAAGTACTATTTTACGAAACTGTAAAAGCCTACTTCTCCTCCAAATCGACCAATGTGGCATAAATAACATCATGGACTCCTTCGCGCATGCCCGAGTAACCAAATTTAGGAAATGGGCGAAACAAAACTGATTCTATTTGCCGAAAACGCCATTTGTACCCAAAAAGTACTTTTTACGAAACTAAAAAAGCCTACTTCTCCTCCAAATCGACAAATTTTGCATAAATAACATCATGGACTCCTTCGCGCATGCCCGATTAACCAAATTTAGGAAATGGGCGAAAGAAAAGTAATTCTATTTGCCGAAAACGCCATTTGTACCCGAAAAGTACTTTTTTACGAAACTAAAAAAGCCTACTTCTCCTCCAAATCGACCAATTTTGTATAAAAAACATCATGGACTCCTTCGCGCATGCCCGATTAACCAAATTTAGGAAACGGGCGAAAGAAAAGTGATTATATTTGCCGAAAACGCCATTTGTACCCGAAAAGTACTTTTTTACGAAACTAAAAAAGCCTACTTCTCCTCCAAATCGACAAATTTTGCATAAATAACATCATGGACTCCTTCGCGCATTCCCGATTAACCAAATTTAGGAAATGGGCGAACGAAAGTGATTCTATTTGCCGAAAACGCCATTTGTACCCGAAAAGTACCTTTTTACGAAACTAAAAAAGCCTACTTCTCCTCCAAATCGACAATTTTTGCATAAATAACATCATGGACTCCTTTGCGCATGCCCGATTAACCAAATTTAGGAAATGGGCGAAAGAAAAGTGATTCTATTTGCCGAAAACGCCATTTGTACCCGAAAAGTACTTTTTTACGAAACTAAAAAAACCTACTTCTCCTCCAAATCGACAAATTTTGCATAAATAATATCATGGACTCCTTCGCGCATGCCCGATTAACCAAATTTCGGAAGTGGGCGAAAGAAAAGTGATTCTATTTGCCGAAAACGCCATTTGTACCCGAAAAGTACTTTTTTACGAAACTAAAAAAGCCTACTTCTCCTCCAAATCGACAAATTTTGCATAAATAACATGATGGACTCCTTCACGCATGCCCGATTAACCAAATTTAGGAAATGGGCGAAAGAAAAGTGATTCTATTTGCCGAAAACGCCATTTGTACCCGAAAAGTACTATTTTACGAAACTGTAAAAGCCTACTTCTCCTCCAAATCGACCAATTTGGCATAAACAACATCATGGACTCCTTCGCGCATGCCCGAGTAACCAAATTTATGACATTGGCGAAAGAAAAGTGATTCTATTAGCCGAAAACACCATTTGTACCCGAAAAGTACTTTTTTACGAAACTAAAAAAGCCTACTTCTCCTCCAAATCGACAAATTTTGCATAAATAACATCATGGACTCCTTCGCGCATGTCCGATTAACCAAATTTAGGAAATGGGCGAAACAAAACTGATTCTATTTGCCGAAAACGCCATTTGTACCCAAAAAGTACTTTTTACGAAACTAAAAAAGCCTACTTCTCCTCCAAATCGACAAATTTTGCATAAATAACATCATGGACTCCTTCGCGCATGCCCGATTAACCAAATTTAGGAAATGGGCGAAAGAAAAGTAATTCTATTTGCCGAAAACGCCATTTGTACCCGAAAAGTACTTTTTAACGAAACTAAAAAAGCCTACTTCTCCTCCAAATCGACCAATTTTGTATAAAAAACATCATGGACTCCTTCGCGCATGCCCGATTAACCAAATTTCGGAAACGGGCGAAAGAAAAGTGATTCTATTTGCCGAAAACGCCATTTGTACCCGAAAAGTACTTTTTTACGAAATTAAAAAAGCCTACTTCTCCTCCAAATCGACAAATTTTGCATAAATAACATCATGGACTCCTTCGCGCATTCCCGATTAACCAAATTTAGGAAATGGGCGAACGAAAGTGATTCTATTTGCCGAAAACGCCATTTGTACCCGAAAAGTACTTTTTTACGAAACTAAAAAAGCCTACTTCTCCTCCAAATCGACAAATTTTGCATAAATAACATCATGGACTCCTTCGCGCATTCCCGATTAACCAAATTTAGGAAATGGGCGAACGAAAGTGATTCTATTTGCCGAAAACGCCATTTGTACCCGAAAAGTATTTTTTTACGAAACTAAAAAAGCCTACTTCTCCTCCAAATCGACAAATTTTGCATAAATAACATCATGGACTCCTTCACGCATGCCCGACTAACCAAATTTAGGAAATGGGCGAAAGAAAAGTGATTCTATTTGCCGAAAACGCCATTTGTACCCGAAAAGTACCTTTTTACGAAACTAAAAAAGCCTACTTCTCCTCCAAATCGACAATTTTTGCATCAATAACATCATGGACTCCTTTGCGCATGCCCGATTAACCAAATTTAGGAAATGGGCGAAAGAAAAGTGATTCTATTTGCCGAAAACGCCATTTGTACCCGAAAAGTACTTTTTTACGAAACTAAAAAAGCCTACTTCTCCTCCAAATCGACAAATTTTGCATAAATAATATCATGGACTCCTTCGCGCATGCCCGATTAACCAAATTTCGGAAGTGGGCGAAAGAAAAGTGATTCTATTTGCCGAAAACGCCATTTGTACCCGAAAAGTACTTTTTTACGAAACTAAAAAAGCCTACTTCTCCTCCAAATCGACAAATTTTGCATAAATAACATCATGGACTCCTTCGCGCATGCCCGATTAACCAAATTTCGGAAACGGGCGAAAGAAAAGTGATTCTATTTGCCGAAAACGCCATTTGTACCCGAAAAGTACTTTTTTACGAAATTAAAAAAGCCTACTTCTCCTCCAAATCGACAAATTTTGCATAAATAACATCATGGACTCCTTCGCGCATTCCCGATTAACCAAATTTAGGAAATGGGCGAACGAAAGTGATTCTATTTGCCGAAAACGCCATTTGTACCCGAAAAGTACTTTTTTACGAAACTAAAAAAGCCTACTTCTCCTCCAAATCGACAAATTTTGCATAAATAACATCATGGACTCCTTCGCGCATTCCCGATTAACCAAATTTAGGAAATGGGCGAACGAAAGTGATTCTATTTGCCGAAAACGCCATTTGTACCCGAAAAGTATTTTTTTACGAAACTAAAAAAGCCTACTTCTCCTCCAAATCGACAAATTTTGCATAAATAACATCATGGACTCCTTCACGCATGCCCGACTAACCAAATTTAGGAAATGGGCGAAAGAAAAGTGATTCTATTTGCCGAAAACGCCATTTGTACCCGAAAAGTACCTTTTTACGAAACTAAAAAAGCCTACTTCTCCTCCAAATCGACAATTTTTGCATCAATAACATCATGGACTCCTTTGCGCATGCCCGATTAACCAAATTTAGGAAATGGGCGAAAGAAAAGTGATTCTATTTGCCGAAAACGCCATTTGTACCCGAAAAGTACTTTTTTACGAAACTAAAAAAGCCTACTTCTCCTCCAAATCGACAAATTTTGCATAAATAATATCATGGACTCCTTCGCGCATGCCCGATTAACCAAATTTCGGAAGTGGGCGAAAGAAAAGTGATTCTATTTGCCGAAAACGCCATTTGTACCCGAAAAGTACTTTTTTACGAAACTAAAAAAGCCTACTTCTCCTCCAAATCGACAAATTTTGCATAAATAACATCATGGACTCCTTCGCGCATGCCCGATTAACCAAATTTAGGAAATGGGCGAAAGAAAAGTAATTCTATTTGCCGAAAACGCCATTTGTACCCGAAAAGTACTTTTTTACGAAACTAAAAAAGCCTACTTCTCCTCCAAATCGACCAATTTTGTATAAAAAACATCATGGACTCCTTCGCGCATGCCCGATTAACCAAATTTAGGAAACGGGCGAAAGAAAAGTGATTCTATTTGCCGAAAACGCCATTTGTACCCGAAAAGTACTTTTTTACGAAACTAAAAAAGCCTACTTCTCCTCCAAATCGACAAATTTTGCATAAATAACATCATGGACTCCTTCGCGCATTCCCGATTAACCAAATTTAGGAAATGGGCGAACGAAAGTGATTCTATTTGCCGAAAACGCCATTTGTACCCGAAAAGTACTTTTTTACGAAACTAAAAAAGCCTACTTCTCCTCCAAATCGACAAATTTTGCATAAATAACATCTTGGACTCCTTCACGCATGCCCGATTAACCAAATTTAGGAAATGGGCGAAAGAAAAGTGATTCTATTTGCCGAAAACGCCATTTGTACCCGAAAAGTACCTTTTTACGAAACTAAAAAAGCCTACTTCTCCTCCAAATCGACAATTTTTGCATAAATAACATCATGGACTCCTTCGCGCATGCCCGATTAACCAAATTTAGGAAATGGGCGAAAGAAAAGTGATTCTATTTGCCGAAAACGCCATTTGTACCCGAAAAGTACTTTTTTACGAAACTAAAAAAGCCTACTTCTCCTCCAAATCGACAAATTTTGCATAAATAATATCATGGACTCCTTCGCGCATGCCCGATTAACCAAATTTCGGAAGTGGGCGAAAGAAAAGTGATTCTATTTGCCGAAAACGCCATTTGTACCCGAAAAGTACTTTTTTACGAAACTAAAAAAGCCTACTTCTCCTCCAAATCGACAAATTTTGCATAAATAACATGATGGACTCCTTCACGCATGCCCGATTAACCAAATTTAGGAAATGGGCGAAAGAAAAGTGATTCTATTTGCCGAAAACGCCATTTGTACCCGAAAAGTACTATTTTACGAAACTGTAAAAGCCTACTTCTCCTCCAAATCGACCAATTTGGCATAAATAACATGATGGACTCTTTCGCGCATGCCCGAGTAACCAAATTTATGACATTGGCGAAAGAAAAGTGATTCTATTGGCCGAAAACACCATTTGTACCCGAAAAGTACTTTTTTACGAAAGTAAAAAAAGCCTACTTCTCCTCCAAATCGACAAATTTTGCATAAATAACATCATGGACTCCTTCGCGCATTCCCGATTAACCAAATTTAGGAAATGGGCGAAACAAAACTGATTCTATTTGCCGAAAACGCCATTTGTACCCAAAAGGTACTTTTTACGAAACTAAAAAAGCCTACTTCTCCTCCAAATCGACAAATTTTGCATAAATAACATCATGGACTCCTTCGCGCATGCCCGATTAACCAAATTTAGGAAATGGGCGAAAGAAAAGTAATTCTATTTGCCGAAAACGCCATTTGTACCCGAAAAGTACTTTTTTACGAAACTAAAAAAGCCTACTTCTCCTCCAAATCGACCAATTTTGTATAAAATACATCATGGACTCCTTCGCGCATGCCCGATTAACCAAATTTCGGAAACGGGCGAAAGAAAAGTGATTCTATTTGCCGAAAACGCCATTTGTACCCGAAAAGTACTTTTTTACGAAAGTAAAAAAGCCTACTTCTCCTCCAAATCGACAAATTTTGCATAAATAACATCATGGACTCCTTCGCGCATTCCCGATTAACCAAATTTAGGAAATGGGCGAACGAAAGTGATTCTATTTGCCGAAAACGCCATTTGTACCCGAAAAGTACTTTTTTACGAAACTAAAAAAGCCTACTTCTCCTCCAAATCGACAAATTTTGCATAAATAACATCATGGACTCCTTCACGCATGCCCGATTAACCAAATTTAGGAAATGGGCGAAAGAAAAGTGATTCTATTTGCCGAAAACGCCATTTGTACCCGAAAAGTACCTTTTTACGAAACTAAAAAAGCCTACTTCTCCTCCAAATCGACAATTTTTTCATCAATAACATCATGGACTCCTTTGCGCATGCCCGATTAACCAAATTTAGGAAATGGGCGAAAGAAAAGTGGTTCTATTTGCCGAAAACGCCATTTGTACCCGAAAAGTACTTTTTTACGAAACTAAAAAAGCCTACTTCTCCTCCAAATCGACAAATTTTGCATAAATAATATCATGGACTCCTTCGCGCATGCCCGATTAACCAAATTTCGGAAGTGGGCGAAAGAAAAGTGATTCTATTTGCCGAAAACGCCATTTGTACCCGAAACGTACTTTTTTACGAAACTAAAAAAGCCTACTTCTCCTCCAAATCGACAAAATTTGCATAAATAACATGATGGACTCCTTCACGCATGCCCGATTAACCAAATTTAGGTAATGGGCGAAAGAAAAGTGATTATATTTGCCGAAAACGCCAATTGTACCCGAAAAGTACTTTTTTACGAAACTAAAAAAGCCTACTTCTCCTCCAAATCGACAAATTTTGCATGAATAACATCATGGACTCCTTCGCGCATGCCCGATTAACCAAATTTAGGAAATGGGCGAAAGAAAAGTGATTCTATTTGCCGAAAACGCCATTTGTACCCGAAAAGTACTTTTTTATGAAACTAAAAAAGCCTACTTCTCCTCCAAATCGACAAATTTCGCTTAAATAACATCATGGACTCCTTCGCGCATGCCCGATTAACCAAATTTAGGAAACGGGCGAAAGAAAAGTGATTCTATTTGCCGAAAACGCCATTTGTACCCGAAAAGTACTTTTTTACGAAACTAAAAAAGCCTACTTCTCCTCCAAATCGACAAATTTTGCATAAATAACATCATGGACTCCTTCGCGCATGCCCGATTAACCAAATTTAGGAAACGGGCGAAAGAAAAGTGATTCTATTTGCCGAAAACGCCATTTGTACCCGAAAAGTACTTTTTTACGAAACTAAAAAAGCCTACTTCTCCTCCAAATCGACAAATTTTGCATAAATAACATCATAGACTCCTTCGCGCATGCCCAATTAACCAAATTTCGGAAATGAGCGAAAGAAAAGTGATTCTATTTGCCGAAAACGCCATTTGTACCCGAAAAGTACTTTTTCACGAAAATAAAAACGCCTACTTCTCCTCCAAATCGACAAATTTTGCATGAATAACATCATGGACTCCTTCGCGCATGTCCGATTAACCAAATTTAGGAAATGGGCGAAAGAAAAGTGATTCTATTTGCCGAAAACGCAATTTGTACCCGAAAAGTACTTTTTTACGAAACTAAAAAAGCCTACTTCTCCTCCAAATTGACAAATTTTG
>CAXHSH010001162.1:0-30000 GCA_964019135.1 Arenicola marina
GAGGGTGGTCGAGCATAGGAGCAGGAGGAGGGTGGTTTTGGAGAGGAGCAGGAGGAGGGTGGTCGTGCATAGGAGCAGGAGGAGGGTGGTTGTGGAGAGGAGCAGGAGGAGGGTGGTCGTGCATAGGAGCAGGAGGAGGGCGGTTGTGGAGAGGAGCAGGAGGAGGGTGGTTGTGGAGAAGAGCAGGAGGAGGGTGGTCGTGCATAGGAGCAGGAGGAGGGTGGTTGTGGAGAGGAGCAGGAGGAGGGTGGTCGTGCATAGGAGCAGGGGGAGGGTGGTCGTGCATAGGAGCAGGGGAGGGTGGTTGTGGAGAGGAGCAGGATGAGGGTGGTTGTGGAGAGGAGCAGGATGAGGGTGGTCGTGCATAGGAGCAGGAGGAGGGTGGTTGTGGAGAGCAGCAGGAGGAGGGTGGTCGTGCATAGGAGCAGGAGGAGGGTGGTTGTGGAGAAGAGCAAGAGGAGGGTGGTTGTGGAAAGGAGCAGGAGGAGGGTGGTCGTGCATAGGAGCAGGAGGAGGGTGGTTGTGGAGAGGAGCAGGAGGAGGGTGGTCGTGCATAGGAGCAGGAGGAGGGTGGTTGTGGAGAGGAGCAGGAGGAGGGTGGTCGTGCATAGGAGCAGGAGGAGGGTGGTTGTGGAGAGGAGCAGGAGGAGGGTGGTTGTGGAGAGGAGCAGGAGGAGGGTGGTCGTGCATAGGAGCAGGAGGAGGGTGGTTGTGGAGAGGAGCAGGAGGAGGGTGGTCGTGCATAGGAGCAGGAGGAGGGTGGTTGTGGAGCGGAGCAGGAGGAGGGTGGTTGTGGAGAGGAGCAGGAGAAAGACGGTTGTGGAGAGGAGCAGGATGAGGGTGGTCGTGCATAGGAGCAGGGGAGGGTGGTTGTGGAGAGGAGCAGGATGAGGGTGGTTGTGGAGAGGAGCAGGATGAGGGTGGTCGTGCATAGGAGCAGGGGGAGGGTGGTTGTGGAGAGGAGCAGGATGAGGGTGGTTGTGGAGAGGAGCAGGATGAGGGTGGTCACATAGGAGCAGGGGAGGATGGTTGTGGAGAGGAGCAGGATGAGGGTGGTTGTGGAGAGGAGCAGGATGAGGGTGGTCGTGCATAGGAGCAGGAGGAGGGTGGTCGTGCATAGGAGCAGGAGGAGGGTGGTTGTGGAGAGGAGCAGGAGGAGGGTGGTCGTGCATAGGAGCAGGAGGAGGGTGGTTGTGGAGAGGAGCAGGAGGAGGGTGGTCGTGCATAGGAGCAAGAGGAGGGCGGTTGTGGAGAGGAGCAGGAGAAGGGTGGTTGTGGAGAGGAGCAGGAGGAAGGTGGTTGTGGAGAAAAGCAGGAGGAGGGTGGTCGTGCATAGGAGCAGGAGGAGGGTGGTTGTGGAGAGGAGCAGGAGGAGAGTGATCGTGCATAGGAGCAGGAGGAGGGTGGTTGTGGAGAGGAGCAGGAGGAGGGTGGCCGTGCATAGGAGCAGGAGGAGGGTGGTCGTGCATAGGAGCAGGGGGAGGGTGGTTGTGGAGAGGAGCAGCATGAGGGTGGTTGTGGAGAGGAGCAGGATGAGGGTGGTCGTGCATAGGAGCAGGAGGAGGGTGGTTGTGGAGAGGAGCAGGAGGAGGGTGGTCGTGCATAGGAGCAGGAGGAGGGTGGTTGTGGAGAAGAGCAAGAGGAGGGTGGTTGTGGAGAGGAGCAGGAGGAGGGTGGTTCGTGCATAGGAGCAGGAGGAGGGTGGTTGTGGAGAGGAGCAGGAGGAGGGTGGTCGTGCATAGGAGCAGGAGGAGGGTGGTTGTGGAGAGGAGCTGGAGGAGGGTGGTTGTGGAGAGGGAGCAGGAGAAAGACGGTTGTGGAGAGGAGCAGGATGAGGGTGGTCGTGCATAGGAGCAGGGGGAGGGTGGTTGTGGAGAGGAGCAGGAGGAAGACGGTTGTGGAGAGGAGCAGGATGAGGGTGGTCGTGCATAGGAGCAGGGGAGGGTGGTTGTGGAGAGGAGCAGGATGAGGGTGGTCGTGCATAGGAGCAGGAGGAGGGTGATTGTGGAGAGGAGCAGGAGGAAGACGGTTGTGGAGAGGAGCAGGATGAGGGTGGTCGTGCATAGGAGCAGGGGGAGGGTGGTTGTGGAGAGGAGCAGGATGAGGGTGGTTGTGGAGAGGAGCAGGATGAGGGTGGTCGTGCATAGGAGCAGGGGGAGGGTGGTTGTGGAGAGGAGCAGGATGAGGGTGGTTGTGGAGAGGAGCAGGATGAGGGTGGTCACATAGGAGCAGGGGGAGGATGGTTGTGGAGAGGAGCAGGATGAGGGTGGTTGTGGAGAGGAGCAGGATGAGGGTGGTCGTGCATAGGAGCAGGAGGAGGGTGGTCGAGCATAGGAGCAGGAGGAGGGTGGTTTTGGAGAGGAGCAGGAGGAGGGTGGTCGTGCATAGGAGCAGGAGGAGGGTGGTTGTGGAGAGGAGCAGGAGGAGGGTGGTCGTGCATAGGAGCAGGAGGAGGGCGGTTGTGGAGAGGAGCAGGAGGAGGGTGGTTGTGGAGAAGAGCAGGAGGAGGGTGGTCGTGCATAGGAGCAGGAGGAGGGTGGTTGTGGAGAGGAGCAGGAGGAGAGTGATCGTGCATAGGAGCAGGGGGAGGTTGGTTGTGCAGAGGAGCAGGATGAGGGTGGTCGTGCATAGGAGCAGGGGGAGGGTGGTTGTGGAGAGGAGCAGGAGGAAGACGGTTGTGGAGAGGAGCAGGATGAGGGTGGTCGTGCATAGGAGCAGGGGGAGGGTGGTTGTGGAGAGGAGCAGGATGAGGGTGGTCGTGCATAGGAGCAGGAGGAGGGTGGTTGTGCAGAGGAGCAGGAGGAAGACGGTTGTGGAGAGGAGCAGGATGAGGGTGGTCGTGCATAGGAGCAGGGGGAGGGTGGTTGTGCAGAGGGGCAGGAGAAAGACGGTTGTGGAGAGGAGCAGGATGAGGGTGGTCGTGCATAGGAGCAGGGGGAGGGTGGTTGTGGAGAGGAGCAGGATGAGGGTGGTCGTGCATAGGAGCAGGGCAGGGTGGTTGTGGAGAGGAGCAGGGGGAAGGCGGTTGTGAAGAGGAGCAGGATGAGGGTGGTTGTGGAGAGGAGCAGGAGGAGGGTGGTTGTGGAGAGGAGCAGGATGATGGTGGTCGTGCATAGGAGCAGGGGGAGGGTGGTTGTGGAGAGGAGCAGGAGGAGGGTGGTTGTGGAGAGGAGCAGGAGGAGGGTGGTTGTGGAGAGGAGCAGGAGGAGGGTGGTTGTGGAGAGGAGCAGGAGGAGGGTGGTCGTGCATAGGAGCAGGAGGAGGGTGGTTGTGGAGAGGAACAGGAGGAGGGTGGTTGTGCATAGGAGCAGGAGGAGGGTGGTTGTGGAGAGGAGCAGGATGAGGGTGGTTGTGGAGAGGAGCAGGAGGAGGGTGGTTGTGCATAGGAGCAGGAGGAGGGTGGTTGTGGAGAGGAGCAGGATGAGGGTGGTTGTGGAGAGGAGCAGGATGAGGGTGGTCGTGCATAGGAGCAGGAGGAGGGTGGTTGTGGAGAGGAGGAGGAGGAGGGTGGTTGTGCATAGGAGCAGGAGGAGGGTGGTTGTGGAGAGGAGCAGGATGAGGGTGGTTGTGGAGAGGAGCAGGATGAGGGTGGTTGTGGAGAGGAGCAGGAGGAGGGTGGTTGTGCATAGGAGCAGGAGGAGGGTGGTTGTGGAGAGGAGCAGGATGAGGGTGGTTGTGGAGAGGAGCAGGATGAGGGTGGTCGTGCATAGGAGAAGGAGGAAGGTGGTTGTGGTGAGGAGCAGGAGAAGGTTGGTCGTGCATAGGAGCAGGAGCAGGGTGGTCGTGCATAGGAGCAGGGGGAGGGTGGTTGTGGAGAGGAGCAGGATGAGGGTGGTTGTGGAGAGGAGCAGGATGAGGGTGGTTGTGGGGAGGAGCAGGAGGAGGGTGGTCGTGCATAGGAGCAGGAGGAGGGTGGTTGTGGAGAGGAGCAGGATGAGGGTGGTTGTGGAGAGGAGCAGGAGGAGGGTGGTCGTGCATAGGAGCAGGAGGAGGGTGGTTGTGGAGAGGAGCAGGAGGAGGGTGGTTGTGGAGAGGAGCAGGATGAGGGTGGTCGTGCATAGGAGCAGGGGGAGGGTGGTTGTGGAGAGGAGCAGGATGAGGGTGGTTGTGGAGAGGAGCAGGAGGAGGGTGGTCGTGCATAGGAGCAGGAGGAGGGTGGTTGTGGAGAGGAGCAGGAGGAGGGTGGTTGTGGAGAGGAGCAGGATGAGGGTGGTCGTGCATAGGAGCAGCGGGAGGGTGGTTGTGGAGAGGAGCAGGATGAGGGTGGTTGTGGAGAGGAGCAGGATGAGGGTGGTCACATAGGAGCAGGGGGAGGGTGGTCGTTCATAGGAGCAGGAGGAGGGTGGTTGTGGAGAGGAGCAGGAGGAGGGTGGTCGTGCATAGGAGCAGGAGGAGGGTGGTTGTGGAGAGGAGCAGGAGGAGGGTGGTCGTGCGTAGGTGCAGGAGGAGGGTGGTTGTGGAGAGGAGCAGGATGAGGGTGGTTGTGGAGAGGAGCAGGAGGAGGGTGGTTGTGGAGAAGAGCAAGAGGAGGGTCGTTGTGGAGAGGAGCAGGAGGAGGGTGGTTCGTGCATAGGAGCAGGAGGAGGGTGGTTGTGGAGAGGAGCAGGAGGAGGGTGGTCGTGCATAGGAGCAGGAGGAGGGTGGTTGTGGAGAGGAGCTGGAGGAGGGTGGTTGTGGAGAGGAGCAGGAGAAAGACGGTTGTGGAGAGGAGCAGGATGAGGGTGGTCGTCCATAGGAGCAGGGGGAGGGTGGTTGTGGAGAGGAGCAGGAGGAAGACGGTTGTGGAGAGGAGCAGGATGAGGGTGGTCGTGCATAGGAGCAGGGGGAGGGTGGTTGTGGAAAGGAGCAGGATGAGGGTGGTTGTGGAGAGGAGCAGGATGAGGGTGGTCGTGCATAGGAGCAGGAGGAGGGTGGTCGAGCATAGGAGCAGGAGGAGGGTGGTTTTGGAGAGGAGCAGGAGGAGGGTGGTCGTGCATAGGAGCAGGAGGAGGGTGGTTGTGGAGAGGAGCAGGAGGAGGGTGGTCGTGCATAGGAGCAGGAGGAGGGCGGTTGTGGAGAGGAGCAGGAGGAGGGTGGTTGTGGAGAAGAGCAGGAGGAGGGTGGTCGTGCATAGGAGCAGGAGGAGGGTGGTTGTGGAGAGGAGCAGGAGGAGGGTGGTCGTGCATAGGAGCAGGGGGAGGGTGGTCGTGCATAGGAGCAGGGGGAGGGTGGTTGTGGAGAGGAGCAGGATGAGGGTGGTTGTGGAGAGGAGCAGGATGAGGGTGGTCGTGCATAGGAGCAGGAGGAGGGTGGTTGTGGAGAGCAGCAGGAGGAGGGTGGTCGTGCATAGGAGCAGGAGGAGGGTGGTTGTGGAGAAGAGCAAGAGGAGGGTGGTTGTGGAAAGGAGCAGGAGGAGGGTGGTCGTGCATAGGAGCAGGAGGAGGGTGGTTGTGGAGAGGAGCAGGAGGAGGGTGGTCGTGCATAGGAGCAGGAGGAGGGTGGTTGTGGAGAGGAGCAGGAGGAGGGTGGTCGTGCATAGGAGCAGGAGGAGGGTGGTTGTGGAGAGGAGCAGGAGGAGGGTGGTTGTGGAGAGGAGCAGGAGGAGGGTGGTCGTGCATAGGAGCAGGAGGAGGGTGGTTGTGGAGAGGAGCAGGAGGAGGGTGGTCGTGCATAGGAGCAGGAGGAGGGTGGTTGTGGAGCGGAGCAGGAGGAGGGTGGTTGTGGAGAGGAGCAGGAGAAAGACGGTTGTGGAGAGGAGCAGGATGAGGGTGGTCGTGCATAGGAGCAGGGGGAGGGTGGTTGTGGAGAGGAGCAGGATGAGGGTGGTTGTGGAGAGGAGCAGGATGAGGGTGGTCGTGCATAGGAGCAGGGGGAGGGTGGTTGTGGAGAGGAGCAGGATGAGGGTGGTTGTGGAGAGGAGCAGGATGAGGGTGGTCACATAGGAGCAGGGGGAGGATGGTTGTGGAGAGGAGCAGGATGAGGGTGGTTGTGGAGAGGAGCAGGATGAGGGTGGTCGTGCATAGGAGCAGGAGGAGGGTGGTCGTGCATAGGAGCAGGAGGAGGGTGGTTGTGGAGAGGAGCAGGAGGAGGGTGGTCGTGCATAGGAGCAGGAGGAGGGTGGTTGTGGAGAGGAGCAGGAGGAGGGTGGTCGTGCATAGGAGCAAGAGGAGGGCGGTTGTGGAGAGGAGCAGGAGAAGGGTGGTTGTGGAGAGGAGCAGGAGGAAGGTGGTTGTGGAGAAGAGCAGGAGGAGGGTGGTCGTGCATAGGAGCAGGAGGAGGGTGGTTGTGGAGAGGAGCAGGAGGAGAGTGATCGTGCATAGGAGCAGGAGGAGGGTGGTTGTGGAGAGGAGCAGGAGGAGGGTGGCCGTGCATAGGAGCAGGAGGAGGGTGGTCGTGCATAGGAGCAGGGGGAGGGTGGTTGTGGAGAGGAGCAGCATGAGGGTGGTTGTGGAGAGGAGCAGGATGAGGGTGGTCGTGCATAGGAGCAGGAGGAGGGTGGTTGTGGAGAGGAGCAGGAGGAGGGTGGTCGTGCATAGGAGCAGGAGGAGGGTGGTTGTGGAGAAGAGCAAGAGGAGGGTGGTTGTGGAGAGGAGCAGGAGGAGGGTGGTTCGTGCATAGGAGCAGGAGGAGGGTGGTTGTGGAGAGGAGCAGGAGGAGGGTGGTCGTGCATAGGAGCAGGAGGAGGGTGGTTGTGGAGAGGAGCTGGAGGAGGGTGGTTGTGGAGAGGAGCAGGAGAAAGACGGTTGTGGAGAGGAGCAGGATGAGGGTGGTCGTGCATAGGAGCAGGGGGAGGGTGGTTGTGGAGAGGAGCAGGAGGAAGACGGTTGTGGAGAGGAGCAGGATGAGGGTGGTCGTGCATAGGAGCAGGGGGAGGGTGGTTGTGGAGAGGAGCAGGATGAGGGTGGTCGTGCATAGGAGCAGGAGGAGGGTGATTGTGGAGAGGAGCAGGAGGAAGACGGTTGTGGAGAGGAGCAGGATGAGGGTGGTCGTGCATAGGAGCAGGGGGAGGGTGGTTGTGGAGAGGAGCAGGATGAGGGTGGTTGTGGAGAGGAGCAGGATGAGGGTGGTCGTGCATAGGAGCAGGGGGAGGGTGGTTGTGGAGAGGAGCAGGATGAGGGTGGTTGTGGAGAGGAGCAGGATGAGGGTGGTCACATAGGAGCAGGGGGAGGATGGTTGTGGAGAGGAGCAGGATGAGGGTGGTTGTGGAGAGGAGCAGGATGAGGGTGGTCGTGCATAGGAGCAGGAGGAGGGTGGTCGAGCATAGGAGCAGGAGGAGGGTGGTTTTGGAGAGGAGCAGGAGGAGGGTGGTCGTGCATAGGAGCAGGAGGAGGGTGGTTGTGGAGAGGAGCAGGAGGAGGGTGGTCGTGCATAGGAGCAGGAGGAGGGCGGTTGTGGAGAGGAGCAGGAGGAGGGTGGTTGTGGAGAAGAGCAGGAGGAGGGTGGTCGTGCATAGGAGCAGGAGGAGGGTGGTTGTGGAGAGGAGCAGGAGGAGAGTGATCGTGCATAGGAGCAGGAGGAGGGTGGTTGTGGAGAGGAGCAGGAGGAGGGTGGTCGTGCATAGGAGCAGGATGAGGGTGGTCGTGCATAGGAGCAGGGGGAGGGTGGTTGTGGAGAGGAGCAGGATGAGGGTGGTTGTGGAGAGGAGCAGGATGAGGGTGGTCGTGCATAGGAGCAGGAGGAGGGTGGTTGTGGAGAGGAGCAGGAGGAGGGTGGTCGTGCATAGGAGCAGGAGGAGGGTGGTTGTGGAGAAGAGCAAGAGGAGGGTGGTTGTGGAGAGGAGCAGGAGGAGGGTGGTCGTGCATAGGAGCAGGAGGAGGGTGGTTGTGGAGAGGAGCAGGAGGAGGGTGGTCGTGCATAGGAGCAGGGGGAGGTTGGTTGTGGAGAGGAGCAGGATGAGGGTGGTCGTGCATAGGAGCAGGGGGAGGGTGGTTGTGGAGAGGAGCAGGAGGAAGACGGTTGTGGAGAGGAGCAGGATGAGGGTGGTCGTGCATAGGAGCAGGGGGAGGGTGGTTGTAGAGAGGAGCAGGATGAGGGTGGTCGTGCATAGGAGCAGGAGGAGGGTGGTTGTGCAGAGGAGCAGGAGGAAGACGGTTGTGGAGAGGAGCAGGATGAGGGTGGTCGTGCATAGGAGCAGGGGGAGGGTGGTTGTGCAGAGGGGCAGGAGAAAGACGGTTGTGGAGAGGAGCAGGAGGAGGGTGGTCGTGCATAGGAGCAGGAGGAGGGTGGTTGTGGAGAGGAGCAGGATGAGGGTGGTCGTGCATAGGAGCAGGGCAGGGTGGTTGTGGAGAGGAGCAGGGGGAAGGCGGTTGTGAAGAGGAGCAGGATGAGGGTGGTTGTGGAGAGGAGCAGGAGGAGGGTGGTTGTGGAGAGGAGCAGGATGATGGTGGTCGTGCATAGGAGCAGGGGAAGGGTGGTTGTGGAGAGGAGCAGGAGGAGGGTGGTTGTGGAGAGGAGCAGGAGGAGGGTGGTTGTGGAGAGGAGCAGGAGGAGGGTGGTTGTGGAGAGGAGCAGGTGGAGGGTGGTCGTGCATAGGAGCAGGAGGAGGGTGGTTGTGGAGAGGAACAGGAGGAGGGTGGTTGTGCATAGGAGCAGGAGGAGGGTGGTTGTGGAGAGGAGCAGGATGAGGGTGGTTGTGGAGAGGAGCAGGAGGAGGTTGGTTGTGCATAGGAGCAGGAGGAGGGTGGTTGTGGAGAGGAGCAGGATGAGGGTGGTTGTGGAGAGGAGCAGGATGAGGGTGGTCGTGCATAGGAGCAGGAGGAGGGTGGTTGTGGAGAGGAGCAGGAGGAGGGTGGTTGTGCATAGGAGCAGGAGGAGGGTGGTTGTGGAGAGGAGCAGGATGAGGGTGGTTGTGGAGAGGAGCAGGAGGAGGGTGGTTGTGCATAGGAGCAGGAGGAGGGTGGTTGTGGAGAGGAGCAGGATGAGGGTGGTTGTGGAGAGGAGCAGGATGAGGGTGGTCGTGCATAGGAGAAGGAGGAAGGTGGTTGTGGTGAGGAGCAGGAGAAGGTTGGTCGTGCATAGGAGCAGGAGGAGGGTGGTCGTGCATAGGAGCAGGGGAAGGGTGGTTGTGGAGAGGAGCAGGATGAGGGTGGTTGTGGAGAGGAGCAGGATGAGGGTGGTCACATAGGAGCAGGGGGAGGATGGTTGTGGAGAGGAGCAGGATGAGGGTGGTTGTGGAGAGGAGCAGGATGAGGGTGGTCGTGCATAGGAGCAGGAGGAGGGTGGTTGTGGAGAGGAGCAGGAGGAGAGTGATCGTGCATAGGAGCAGGAGGAGGGTGGTTGTGGAGAGGAGCAGGAGGAGGGTGGCCGTGCATAGGAGCAGGAGGAGGGTGGTCGTGCATAGGAGCAGGGGGAGGGTGGTTGTGGAGAGGAGCAGCATGAGGGTGGTTGTGGAGAGGAGCAGGATGAGGGTGGTCGTGCATAGGAGCAGGAGGAGGGTGGTTGTGGAGAGGAGCAGGAGGAGGGTGGTCGTGCATAGGAGCAGGAGGAGGGTGGTTGTGGAGAAGAGCAAGAGGAGGGTGGTTGTGGAGAGAAGCAGGAGGAGGGTGGTTCGTGCATAGGAGCAGGAGGAGGGTGGTTGTGGAGAGGAGCAGGAGGAGGGTGGTCGTGCATAGGAGCAGGAGGAGGGTGGTTGTGGAGAGGAGCTGGAGGAGGGTGGTTGTGGAGAGGAGCAGGAGAAAGACGGTTGTGGAGAGGAGCAGGATGAGGGTGGTCGTGCATAGGAGCAGGGGGAGGGTGGTTGTGGAGAGGAGCAGGAGGAAGACGGTTGTGGAGAGGAGCAGGATGAGGGTGGTCGTGCATAGGAGCAGGGGGAGGGTGGTTGTGGAGAGGAGCAGGATGAGGGTGGTCGTGCATAGGAGCAGGAGGAGGGTGATTGTGGAGAGGAGCAGGAGGAAGACGGTTGAGGAGAGGAGCAGGATGAGGGTGGTCGTGCATAGGAGCAGGGGGAGGGTGGTTGTGGAGAGGAGCAGGATGAGGGTGGTTGTGGAGAGGAGCAGGATGAGGGTGGTCGTGCATAGGAGCAGGGGGAGGGTGGTTGTGGAGAGGAGCAGGATGAGGGTGGTTGTAGAGAGGAGCAGGATGAGGGTGGTCACATAGGAGCAGGGGGAGGATGGTTGTGGAGAGGAGCAGGATGAGGGTGGTTGTGGAGAGGAGCAGGATGAGGGTGGTCGTGCATAGGAGCAGGAGGAGGGTGGTCGTGCATAGGAGCAGGAGGAGGGTGGTTGTGGAGAGGAGCAGGAGGAGGGTGGTCGTGCATAGGAGCAGGAGGAGGGTGGTTGTGGAGAGGAGCAGGAGGAGGGTGGTCGTGCATAGGAGCAAGAGGAGGGCGGTTGTGGAGAGGAGCAGGAGAAGGGTGGTTGTGGAGAAGAGCAGGAGGAGGGTGGTTGTGGAGAGGAGCAGGATGAGGGTGGTCGTGCATAGGAGCAGGGGGAGGGTGGTTGTGGAGAGGAGCAGGAGGAGAGTGATCGTGCATAGGAGCAGGAGGAGGGTGGTTGTGGAGAGGAGCAGGAGGAGGGTGGCCGTGCATAGGAGCAGGAGGAGGGTGGTCGTGCATAGGAGCAGGGGGAGGGTGGTTGTGGAGAGGAGCAGCATGAAGGTGGTTGTGGAGAGGAGCAGGATGAGGGTGGTCGTGCATAGGAGCAGGAGGAGGGTGGTTGTGGAGAGGAGCAGGAGGAGGGTGGTCGTGCATAGGAGCAGGAGGAGGGTGGTTGTGGAGAAGAGCAAGAGGAGGGTGGTTGTGGAGAGGGGCAGGAGGAGGGTGGTTCGTGCATAGGAGCAGGAGGAGGGTGGTTGTGGAGAGGAGCAGGAGGAGGGTGGTCGTGCATAGGAGCAGGAGGAGGGTGGTTGTGGAGAGGAGCTGGAGGAGGGTGGTTGTGGAGAGGAGCAGGAGAAAGACGGTTGTGGAGAGGAGCAGGATGAGGGTGGTCGTGCATAGGAGCAGGGGGAGGGTGGTTGTGGAGAGGAGCAGGAGGAAGACGGTTGTGGAGAGGAGCAGGATGAGGGTGGTCGTGCATAGGAGCAGGGGGAGGGTGGTTGTGGAGAGGAGCAGGATGAGGGTGGTCGTGCATAGGAGCAGGAGGAGGGTGATTGTGGAGAGGAGCAGGAGGAGGGTGAAGACGGTTGTGGAGAGGAGCAGGATGAGGGTGGTCGTGCATAGGAGCAGGGGGAGGGTGGTTGTGGAGAGGAGCAGGATGAGGGTGGTTGTGGAGAGGAGCAGGATGAGGGTGGTCGTGCATAGGAGCAGGGGGAGGGTGGTTGTGGAGAGGAGCAGGATGAGGGTGGTTGTGGAGAGGAGCAGGATGAGGGTGGTCACATAGGAGCAGGGGGAGGATGGTTGTGGAGAGGAGCAGGATGAGGGTGGTTGTGGAGAGGAGCAGGATGAGGGTGGTCGTGCATAGGAGCAGGAGGAGGGTGGTCGAGCATAGGAGCAGGAGGAGGGTGGTTTTGGAGAGGAGCAGGAGGAGGGTGGTCGTGCATAGGAGCAGGAGGAGGGTGGTTGTGGAGAGGAGCAGGAGGAGGGTGGTCGTGCATAGGAGCAGGAGGAGGGCGGTTGTGGAGAGGAGCAGGAGGAGGGTGGTTGTGGAGAAGAGCAGGAGGAGGGTGGTCGTGCATAGGAGCAGGAGGAGGGTGGTTGTGGAGAGGAGCAGGAGGAGGGTGGTTGTGGAGAGGAGCAGGATGAGGGTGGTCGTGCATAGGATCAGGAGGAGGGTGGTCGTGCATAGGAGCAGGAGGAGGGTGGTTGTGGAGAGGAGCAGGAGGAGGGTGGTCGTGCATAGGAGCAGGATGAGGGTGGTCGTGCATAGGAGCAGGGGGAGGGTGGTTGTGGAGAGGAGCAGGATGAGGGTGGTTGTGGAGAGGAGCAGGATGAGGGTGGTCGTGCATAGGATCAGGAGGAGGGTGGTCGTGCATAGGAGCAGGAGGAGGGTGGTTGTGGAGAGGAGCAGGAGGAGGGTGGTCGTGCATAGGAGCAGGAGGAGGGTGGTTGTGGAGAGGAGCAGGAGGAGGGTGGTCGTGCATAGGAGCAAGAGGAGGGCGGTTGTGGAGAGGAGCAGGAGAAGGGTGGTTGTGGAGAGGAGCAGGAGGAGGGTGGTTGTGGAGAGGAGCAGGAGAAGGGTGGTTGTGGAGAAGAGCAGGAGGAGGGTGGTTGTGGAGAGGAGCAGGAGGAGGGTGGTCGTGCATAGGAGCAGGAGGAGGGTGGTTGTGGAGAGGAGCAGGAGGAGGGTGGTCGTGCATAGGAGCAGGAGGAGGGTGGTTGTGGAGAGGAGCAGGAGGAGGGTGGCCGTGCATAGGAGCAGTAGGAGGGTGGTCGTGCATAGGAGCAGGGGGAGGGTGGTTGTGGAGAGGAGCAGCATGAGGGTGGTTGTGGAGAGGAGCAGGATGAGGGTGGTCGTGCATAGGAGCAGGAGGAGGGTGGTTGTGGAGAGGAGCAGGAGGAGGGTGGTCGTGCATAGGAGCAGGAGGAGGGTGGTTGTGGAGAAGAGCAAGAGGAGGGTGGTTGTGGAGAGGAGCAGGAGGAGGGTGGTTCGTGCATAGGAGCAGGAGGAGGGTGGTTGTGGAGAGGAGCAGGAGGAGGGTGGTCGTGCATAGGAGCAGGAGGAGGGTGGTTGTGGAGAGGAGCTGGAGGAGGGTTGTTGTGGAGAGGAGCAGGAGAAAGACGGTTGTGGAGAGGAGCAGGATGAGGGTGGTCGTGCATAGGAGCAGGGGGAGGGTGGTTGTGGAGAGGAGCAGGAGGAAGACGGTTGTGGAGAGGAGCAGGATGAGGGTGGTCGTGCATAGGAGCAGGGGGAGGGTGGTTGTGGAGAGGAGCAGGATGAGGGTGGTCGTGCATAGGAGCAGGAGGAGGGTGATTGTGGAGAGGAGCAGGAGGAAGACGGTTGTGGAGAGGAGCAGGATGAGGGTGGTCGTGCATAGGAGCAGGGGGTGGGTGGTTGTGGAGAGGAGCAGGATGAGGGTGGTTGTGGAGAGGAGCAGGATGAGGGTGGTCGTGCATAGGAGCAGGGGGAGGGTGGTTGTGGAGAGGAGCAGGATGAGGGTGGTTGTGGAGAGGAGCAGGATGAGGGTGGTCACATAGGAGCAGGGGGAGGATGGTTGTGGAGAGGAGCAGGATGAGGGTGGTTGTGGAGAGGAGCAGGATGAGGGTGGTCGTGCATAGGAGCAGGAGGAGGGTGGTCGAGCATAGGAGCAGGAGGAGGGTGGTTTTGGAGAGGAGCAGGAGGAGGGTGGTCGTGCATAGGAGCAGGAGGAGGGTGGTTGTGGAGAGGAGCAGGAGGAGGGTGGTCGTGCATAGGAGCAGGAGGAGGGCGGTTGTGGAGAGGAGCAGGAGGAGGGTGGTTGTGGAGAAGAGCAGGAGGAGGGTGGTCGTGCATAGGAGCAGGAGGAGGGTGGTTGTGGAGAGGAGCAGGAGGAGAGTGATCGTGCATAGGAGCAGGAGGAGGGTGGTTGTGGAGAGGAGCAGGAGGAGGGTGGTCGTGCATAGGAGCAGGATGAGGGTGGTCGTGCATAGGAGCAGGGGGAGGGTGGTTGTGGAGAGGAGCAGGATGAGGGTGGTTGTGGAGAGGAGCAGGATGAGGGTGGTCGTGCATAGGAGCAGGAGGAGGGTGGTTGTGGAGAGGAGCAGGAGGAGGGTGGTCGTGCATAGGAGCAGGAGGAGGGTGGTTGTGGAGAAGAGCAAGAGGAGGGTGGTTGTGGAGAGGAGCAGGAGGAGGGTGGTCGTGCATAGGAGCAGGAGGAGGGTGGTTGTGGAGAGGAGCAGGAGGAGGGTGGTCGTGCATAGGAGCAGGGGGAGGTTGGTTGTGGAGAGGAGCAGGATGAGGGTGGTCGTGCATAGGAGCAGGGGGAGGGTGGTTGTGGAGAGGAGCAGGAGGAAGACGGTTGTGGAGAGGAGCAGGATGAGGGTGGTCGTGCATAGGAGCAGGGGGAGGGTGGTTGTGGAGAGGAGCAGGATGAGGGTGGTCGTGCATAGGAGCAGGAGGAGGGTGGTTGTGCAGAGGAGCAGGAGGAAGACGGTTGTGGAGAGGAGCAGGATGAGGGTGGTCGTGCATAGGAGCAGGGGGAGGGTGGTTGTGCAGAGGGGCAGGAGAAAGACGGTTGTGGAGAGGAGCAGGAGGAGGGTGGTCGTGCATAGGAGCAGGAGGAGGGTGGTTGTGGAGAGGAGCAGGATGAGGGTGGTCGTGCATAGGAGCAGGGCAGGGTGGTTGTGGAGAGGAGCAGGGGGAAGGCGGTTGTGAAGAGGAGCAGGATGAGGGTGGTTGTGGAGAGGAGCAGGAGGAGGGTGGTTGTGGAGAGGAGCAGGATGATGGTGGTCGTGCATAGGAGCAGGGGGAGGGTGGTTGTGGAGAGGAGCAGGAGGAGGGTGGTTGTGGAGAGGAGCAGGAGGAGGGTGGTTGTGGAGAGGAGCAGGAGGAGGGTGGTTGTGGAGAGGAGCAGGAGGAGGGTGGTCGTGCATAGGAGCAGGAGGAGGGTGGTTGTGGAGAGGAACAGGAGGAGGGTGGTTGTGCATAGGAGCAGGAGGAGGGTGGTTGTGGAGAGGAGCAGGATGAGGGTGGTTGTGGAGAGGAGCAGGAGGAGGGTGGTTGTGCATAGGAGCAGGAGGAGGGTGGTTGTGGAGAGGAGCAGGATGAGGGTGGTTGTGGAGAGGAGCAGGATGAGGGTGGTCGTGCATAGGAGCAGGAGGAGGGTGGTTGTGGAGAGGAGCAGGAGGAGGGTGGTTGTGCATAGGAGCAGGAGGAGGGTGGTTGTGGAGAGGAGCAGGATGAGGGTGGTTGTGGAGAGGAGCAGGAGGAGGGTGGTTGTGCATAGGAGCAGGAGGAGGGTGGTTGTGGAGAGGAGCAGGATGAGGGTGGTTGTGGAGAGGAGCAGGATGAGGGTGGTCGTGCATAGGAGAAGGAGGAAGGTGGTTGTGGTGAGGAGCAGGAGAAGGTTGGTCGTGCATAGGAGCAGGAGGAGGGTGGTCGTGCATAGGAGCAGGGGAAGGGTGGTTGTGGAGAGGAGCAGGATGAGGGTGGTTGTGGAGAGGAGCAGGATGAGGGTGGTCAGATAGGAGCAGGGGGGAGGATGGTTGTGGAGAGGAGCAGGATGAGGGTGGTTGTGGAGAGGAGCAGGATGAGGGTGGTCGTGCATAGGAGCAGGAGGAGGGTGGTCGTGCATAGGAGCAGGAGGAGGGTGGTTGTGGAGAGGAGCAGGAGGAGAGTGATCGTGCATAGGAGCAGGAGGAGGGTGGTTGTGGAGAGGAGCAGGAGGAGGGTGGCCGTGCATAGGAGCAGGAGGAGGGTGGTCGTGCATAGGAGCAGGGGGAGGGCGGTTGTGGAGAGGAGCAGCATGAGGGTGGTTGTGGAGAGGAGCAGGATGAGGGTGGTCGTGCATAGGAGCAGGAGGAGGGTGGTTGTGGAGAGGAGCAGGAGGAGGGTGGTCGTGCATAGGAGCAGGAGGAGGGTGGTTGTGGAGAAGAGCAAGAGGAGGGTGGTTGTGGAGAGGAGCAGGAGGAGGGTGGTTCGTGCATAGGAGCAGGAGGAGGGTGGTTGTGGAGAGGAGCAGGAGGAGGGTGGTCGTGCATAGGAGCAGGAGGAGGGTGGTTGTGGAGAGGAGCTGGAGGAGGGTGGTTGTGGAGAGGAGCAGGAGAAAGACGGTTGTGGAGAGGAGCAGGATGAGGGTGGTCGTGCATAGGAGCAGGGGGAGGGTGGTTGTGGAGAGGAGCAGGAGGAAGACGGTTGTGGAGAGGAGCAGGATGAGGGTGGTCGTGCATAGGAGCAGGGGGAGGGTGGTTGTGGAGAGGAGCAGGATGAGGGTGGTCGTGCATAGGAGCAGGAGGAGGGTGATTGTGGAGAGGAGCAGGAGGAAGACGATTGTGGAGAGGAGCAGGATGAGGGTGGTCGTGCATAGGAGCAGGGGGAGGGTGGTTGTGGAGAGGAGCAGGATGAGGGTGGTTGTGGAGAGGAGCAGGATGAGGGTGGTCGTGCATAGGAGCAGGGGGAGGGTGGTTGTGGAGAGGAGCAGGATGAGGGTGGTTGTGGAGAGGAGCAGGATGAGGGTGGTCACATAGGAGCAGGGGGAGGATGGTTGTGGAGAGGAGCAGGATGAGGGTGGTTGTGGAGAGGAGCAGGATGAGGGTGGTCGTGCATAGGAGC
This sequence comes from Arenicola marina, assembly GCA_964019135.1. Lineage (NCBI taxonomy): Eukaryota > Metazoa > Annelida > Polychaeta > Arenicolidae > Arenicola > Arenicola marina. Next base: position 16,101 of record CAXHSH010001162.1, read on the forward strand.
AGGAGGAGGGTGGTCGAGCATAGGAGCAGGAGGAGGGTGGTTTTGGAGAGGAGCAGGAGGAGGGTGGTCGTGCATAGGAGCAGGAGGAGGGTGGTTGTGGAGAGGAGCAGGAGGAGGGTGGTCGTGCATAGGAGCAGGAGGAGGGTGGTTGTGGAGAGGAGCAGGAGGAGAGTGATCGTGCATAGGAGCAGGAGGAGGGTGGTTGTGAAGAGGAGCAGGAGGAGGGTGGTCGTGCATAGGAGCAGGAGGAGGGTGGTCGTGCATAGGAGCAGGGGGAGGGTGGTTGTGGAGAGGAGCAGGATGAGGGTGGTTGTGGAGAGGAGCAGGATGAGGGTGGTCGTGCATAGGAGCAGGGGGAGGGTGGTTGTGGAGAGGAGCAGGATGAGGGTGGTTGTGGAGAGGAGCAGGATGAGGGTGGTTGTGGAGAGGAGCAGGATGAGGGTGGTCGTGCATTGGAGCAGGAGGAGGGTGGTTGTGGAGAGGAGCAGGAGGAGGGTGGTCGTGCATAGGAGCAGGAGGAGGGTGGTTGTGGAGAAGAGCAAGAGGGTGGTTGTGGAGAGGAGCAGGAGGAGGGTGGTCGTGCATAGGAGCAGGAGGAGGGTGGTTGTGGAGAGGAGCAGGAGGAGGGTGGTCGTGCATAGGAGCAGGGGGAGGTTGGTTGTAGAGAGGAGCAGGATGAGGGTGGTCGTGCATAGGAGCAGGGGGAGGGTGGTTGTGGAGAGGAGCAGGAGGAAGACGGTTGTGGAGAGGAGCAGGATGAGGGTGGTCGTGCATAGGAGCAGGGGGAGGGTGGTTGTGGAGAGGAGCAGGATGAGGGTGGTCGTGCATAGGAGCAGGAGGAGGGTGGTTGTGCAGAGGAGCAGGAGGAAGACGGTTGTGGAGAGGAGCAGGATGAGGGTTGTCGTGCATAGGAGCAGGGGGAGGGTGGTTGTGCAGAGGGGCAGGAGAAAGACGGTTGTGGAGAGGAGCAGGATGAGGGTGGTCGTGCATAGGAGCAGGGGGAGGGTGGTTGTGGAGAGGAGCAGGATGAGGGTGGTCGTGCATAGGAGCAGGGCAGGGTGGTTGTGGAGAGGAGCAGGGGGAAGGCGGTTGTGAAGAGGAGCAGGATGAGGGTGGTTGTGGAGAGGAGCAGGAGGAGGGTGGTTGTGGAGAGGAGCAGGATGATGGTGGTCGTGCATAGGAGCAGGGGGAGGGTGGTTGTGGAGAGGAGCAGGAGGAGGGTGGTTGTGGAGAGGAGCAGGAGGAGGGTGGTTGTGGAGAGGAGCAGGAGGAGGGTGGTTGTGGAGAAGAGCAGGAGGAGGGTGGTCGTGCATAGGAGCAGGAGGAGGGTGGTTGTGGAGAGGAGCAGGATGAGGGTGGTTGTGGAGAGGAGCAGGAGGAGGGTGGTTGTGGAGAGGAGCAGGAGGAGGGTGGTTGTGGAGAGGAGCAGGAGGAGGGTGGTTGTGGAGAAGAGCAGGAGGAGGGTGGTCGTGCATAGGAGCAGGGGGAAGGCGGTTGTGAAGAGGAGCAGGATGAGGGTGGTTGTGGAGAGGAGCAGGAGGAGGGTGGTTGTGGAGAGGAGGCAGGATGAGGGTGGTCGTGCATAGGAGCAGGGCAGGGTGGTTGTGGAGAGGAGCAGGGGGAAGGCGGTTGTGAAGAGGAGCAGGATGAGGGTGGTTGTGGAGAGGAGCAGGAGGAGGGTGGTTGTGGAGAGGAGCAGGATGATGGTGGTCGTGCATAGGAGCAGGGGGAGGGTGGTTGTGGAGAGGAGCAGGAGGAGGGTGGTTGTGGAGAGGAGCAGGAGGAGGGTGGTTGTGGAGAGGAGCAGGAGGAGGGTGGTTGTGGAGAAGAGCAGGAGGAGGGTGGTCGTGCATAGGAGCAGGAGGAGGGTGGTTGTGGAGAGGAGCAGGATGAGCGTGGTTGTGGAGAGGAGCAGGAGGAGGGTGGTTGTGGAGAGGAGCAGGAGGAGGGTGGTTGTGGAGAGGAGCAGGAGGAGGGTGGTTGTGGAGAAGAGCAGGAGGAGGGTGGTCGTGCATAGGAGCAGGGGGAAGGCGGTTGTGAAGAGGAGCAGGATGAGGGTGGTTGTGGAGAGGAGCAGAATGAGGGTGGTTGTGGAGAGGAGCAGGAGGAGGGTGGTTGTGGAGAGGAGCAGGAGGAGGGTGGTTGTGGAGAAGAGCAGGAGGAGGGTGGTCGTGCATAGGAGCAGGGGGAAGGCGGTTGTGAAGAGGAGCAGGATGAGGGTGGTTGTGGAGAGGAGCAGGAGGAGGGTGGTTGTGGAGAGGAGCAGGATGATGGTGGTCGTGCATAGGAGCAGGGGGAGGGTGGTTGTGGAGAGGAGCAGGAGGAGGGTGGTTGTGGAGAGGAGCAGGAGGAGGGTGGTTGTGGAGAGGAGCAGGAGGAGGGTGGTTGTGGAGAAGAGCAGGAGGAGGGTGATCGTGCATAGGAGCAGGAGGAGGGTGGTTGTGCATAGGAGCAGGAGGAGGGTGGTTGTGGAGAGGAGCAGGATGAGGGTGGTTGTGGAGAGGAGCAGGATGAGGGTGGTCGTGCATAGGAGCAGGAGGAGGGTGGTTGTGGAGAGGAGGAGGAGGAGGGTGGTTGTGCATAGGAGCAGGAGGAGGGTGGTTGTGGAGAGGAGCAGGATGAGGGTGGTTGTGGAGAGGAGCAGGATGAGGGTGGTTGTGGAGAGGAGCAGGAGGAGGGTGGTTGTGCATAGGAGCAGGAGGAGGGTGGTTGTGGAGAGGAGCAGGATGAGGGTGGTTGTGGAGAGGAGCAGGATGAGGGTGGTCGTGCATAGGAGAAGGAGGAAGGTGGTTGTGGTGAGGAGCAGGAGAAGGTTGGTCGTGCATAGGAGCAGGAGCAGGGTGGTCGTGCATAGGAGCAGGGGGAGGGTGGTTGTGGAGAGGAGCAGGATGAGGGTGGTTGTGGAGAGGAGCAGGATGAGGGTGGTTGTGGGGAGGAGCAGGAGGAGGGTGGTCGTGCATAGGAGCAGGAGGAGGGTGGTTGTGGAGAGGAGCAGGATGAGGGTGGTTGTGGAGAGGAGCAGGAGGAGGGTGGTCGTGCATAGGAGCAGGAGGAGGGTGGTTGTGAAGAGGAGCAGGAGGAGGGTGGTTGTGGAGAGGAGCAGGATGAGGGTGGTCGTGCATAGGAGCAGGGGGAGGGTGGTTGTGGAGAGGAGCAGGATGAGGGTGGTTGTGGAGAGGAGCAGGAGGAGGGTGGTCGTGCATAGGAGCAGGAGGAGGGTGGTTGTGGAGAGGAGCAGGAGGAGGGTGGTTGTGGAGAGGAGCAGGATGAGGGTGGTCGTGCATAGGAGCAGCGGGAGGGTGGTTGTGGAGAGGAGCAGGATGAGGGTGGTTGTGGAGAGGAGCAGGATGAGGGTGGTCACATAGGAGCAGGGGGAGGGTGGTCGTTCATAGGAGCAGGAGGAGGGTGGTTGTGGAGAGGAGCAGGAGGAGGGTGGTCGTGCATAGGAGCAGGAGGAGGGTGGTTGTGGAGAGGAGCAGGAGGAGGGTGGTCGTGCGTAGGTGCAGGAGGAGGGTGGTTGTGGAGAGGAGCAGGATGAGGGTGGTTGTGGAGAGGAGCAGGAGGAGGGTGGTTGTGGAGAAGAGCAAGAGGAGGGTCGTTGTGGAGAGGAGCAGGAGGAGGGTGGTTCGTGCATAGGAGCAGGAGGAGGGTGGTTGTGGAGAGGAGCAGGAGGAGGGTGGTCGTGCATAGGAGCAGGAGGAGGGTGGTTGTGGAGAGGAGCTGGAGGAGGGTGGTTGTGGAGAGGAGCAGGAGAAAGACGGTTGTGGAGAGGAGCAGGATGAGGGTGGTCGTGCATAGGAGCAGGGGGAGGGTGGTTGTGGAGAGGAGCAGGAGGAAGACGGTTGTGGAGAGGAGCAGGATGAGGGTGGTCGTGCATAGGAGCAGGGGGAGGATGGTTGTGGAAAGGAGCAGGATGAGGGTGGTTGTGGAGAGGAGCAGGATGAGGGTGGTCGTCCATAGGAGCAGGAGGAGGGTGGTCGAGCATAGGAGCAGGAGGAGGGTGGTTTTGGAGAGGAGCAGGAGGAGGGTGGTCGTGCATAGGAGCAGGAGGAGGGTGGTTGTGGAGAGGAGCAGGAGGAGGGTGGTCGTGCATAGGAGCAGGAGGAGGGCGGTTGTGGAGAGGAGCAGGAGGAGGGTGGTTGTGGAGAAGAGCAGGAGGAGGGTGGTCGTGCATAGGAGCAGGAGGAGGGTGGTTGTGGAGAGGAGCAGGAGGAGGGTGGTCGTGCATAGGAGCAGGATGAGGGTGGTCGTGCATAGGAGCAGGGGGAGGGTGGTTGTGGAGAGGAGCAGGATGAGGGTGGTTGTGGAGAGGAGCAGGATGAGGGTGGTCGTGCATAGGAGCAGGAGGAGGGTGGTTGTGGAGAGCAGCAGGAGGAGGGTGGTCGTGCATAGGAGCAGGAGGAGGGTGGTTGTGGAGAAGAGCAAGAGGAGGGTGGTTGTGGAAAGGAGCAGGAGGAGGGTGGTCGTGCATAGGAGCAGGAGGAGGGTGGTTGTGGAGAGGAGCAGGAGGAGGGTGGTCGTGCATAGGAGCAGGAGGAGGGTGGTTGTGGAGAGGAGCAGGAGGAGGGTGGTCGTGCATAGGAGCAGGATGAGGGTGGTCGTGCATAGGAGCAGGGGGAGGGTGGTTGTGGAGAGGAGCAGGATGAGGGTGGTTGTGGAGAGGAGCAGGATGAGGGTGGTCGTGCATAGGAGCAGGAGGAGGGTGGTTGTGGAGAGCAGCAGGAGGAGGGTGGTCGTGCATAGGAGCAGGAGGAGGGTGGTTGTGGAGAAGAGCAAGAGGAGGGTGGTTGTGGAAAGGAGCAGGAGGAGGGTGGTCGTGCATAGGAGCAGGAGGAGGGTGGTTGTGGAGAGGAGCAGGAGGAGGGTGGTCGTGCATAGGAGCAGGAGGAGGGTGGTTGTGGAGAGGAGCAGGAGGAGGGTGGTCGTGCATAGGAGCAGGAGGAGGGTGGTTGTGGAGAGGAGCAGGAGGAGGGTGGTCGTGCATAGGAGCAGGATGAGGGTGGTCGTGCATAGGAGCAGGGGGAGGGTGGTTGTGGAGAGGAGCAGGATGAGGGTGGTTGTGGAGAGGAGCAGGATGAGGGTGGTCGTGCATAGGATCAGGAGGAGGGTGGTCGTGCATAGGAGCAGGAGGAGGGTGGTTGTGGAGAGGAGCAGGAGGAGGGTGGTCGTGCATAGGAGCAGGAGGAGGGTGGTTGTGGAGAGGAGCAGGAGGAGGGTGGTCGTGCATAGGAGCAAGAGGAGGGCGGTTGTGGAGAGGAGCAGGAGAAGGGTGGTTGTGGAGAAGAGCAGGAGGGTGGTCGTGCATAGGAGCAGGAGGAGGGTGGTTGTGGAGAGGAGCAGGAGGAGAGTGATCGTGCATAGGAGCAGGAGGAGGGTGGTTGTGGAGAGGAGCAGGAGGAGGGTGGCCGTGCATAGGAGCAGCAGGAGGGTGGTCGTGCATAGGAGCAGGGGGAGGGTGGTTGTGGAGAGGAGCATCATGAGGGTGGTTGTGGAGAGGAGCAGGATGAGGGTGGTCGTGCATAGGAGCAGGAGGAGGGTGGTTGTGGAGAGGAGCAGGAGGAGGGTGGTCGTGCATAGGAGCAGGAGGAGGGTGGTTGTGGAGAAGAGCAAGAGGAGGGTGGTTGTGGAGAGGAGCAGGAGGAGGGTGGTTCGTGCATAGGAGCAGGAGGAGGGTGGTTGTGGAGAGGAGCAGGAGGAGGGTGGTCGTGCATAGGAGCAGGAGGAGGGTGGTTGTGGAGAGGAGCTGGAGGAGGGTGGTTGTGGAGAGGAGCAGGAGAAAGACGGTTGTGGAGAGGAGCAGGATGAGGGTGGTCGTGCATAGGAGCAGGGGGAGGGTGGTTGTGGAGAGGAGCAGGAGGAAGACGGTTGTGGAGAGGAGCAGGATGAGGGTGGTCGTGCATAGGAGCAGGGGGAGGGTGGTTGTGGAGAGGAGCAGGATGAGGGTGGTCGTGCATAGGAGCAGGAGGAGGGTGATTGTGGAGAGGAGCAGGAGGAAGACGGTTGTGGAGAGGAGCAGGATGAGGGTGGTCGTGCATAGGAGCAGGGGGTGGGTGGTTGTGGAGAGGAGCAGGATGAGGGTGGTTGTGGAGAGGAGCAGGATGAGGGTGGTCGTGCATAGGAGCAGGGGGAGGGTGGTTGTGCAGAGGGGCAGGAGAAAGACGGTTGTGGAGAGGAGCAGGATGAGGGTGGTCACATAGGAGCAGGGGGAGGATGGTTGTGGAGAGGAGCAGGATGAGGGTGGTTGTGGAGAGGAGCAGGATGAGGGTGGTCGTGCATAGGAGCAGGAGGAGGGTGGTCGAGCATAGGAGCAGGAGGAGGGTGGTTTTGGAGAGGAGCAGGAGGAGGGTGGTCGTGCATAGGAGCAGGAGGAGGGTGGTTGTGGAGAGGAGCAGGAGGAGGGTGGTCGTGCATAGGAGCAGGAGGAGGGCGGTTGTGGAGAGGAGCAGGAGGAGAGTGGTTGTGGAGAGGAGCAGGAGGAGGGTGGTCGTGCATAGGAGCAGGAGGAGGGTGGTTGTGGAGAAGAGCAGGAGGAGGGTGGTTGTGGAGAGGAGCAGGAGGAGGGTGGTCGTGCATAGGAGCAGGAGGAGGGTGGTTGTGGAGAAGAGCAGGAGGAGGGTGGTTGTGGAGAAGAGCAGGAGGAGGGTGGTCGTGCATAGGAGCAGGAGGAGGGTGGTTGTGGAGAGGAGCAGGAGGAGAGTGATCGTGCATAGGAGCAGGAGGAGGGTGGTTGTGGAGAGGAGCAGGAGGAGGGTGGTCGTGCATAGGAGCAGGATGAGGGTGGTCGTGCATAGGAGCAGGGGGAGGGTGGTTGTGGAGAGGAGCAGGATGAGGGTGGTTGTGGAGAGGAGCAGGATGAGGGTGGTCGTGCATAGGAGCAGGAGGAGGGTGGTTGTGGAGAGGAGCAGGAGGAGGGTGGTCGTGCATAGGAGCAGGAGGAGGGTGGTTGTGGAGAAGAGCAAGAGGAGGGTGGTTGTGGAGAGGAGCAGGAGGAGGGTGGTCGTGCATAGGAGCAGGAGGAGGGTGGTTGTGGAGAGGAGCAGGAGGAGGGTGGTCGTGCATAGGAGCAGGGGGAGGTTGGTTGTGGAGAGGAGCAGGATGAGGGTGGTCGTGCATAGGAGCAGGGGGAGGGTGGTTGTGGAGAGGAGCAGGAGGAAGACGGTTGTGGAGAGGAGCAGGATGAGGGTGGTCGTGCATAGGAGCAGGGGGAGGGTGGTTGTGGAGAGGAGCAGGATGAGGGTGGTCGTGCATAGGAGCAGGAGGAGGGTGGTTGTGCAGAGGAGCAGGAGGAAGACGGTTGTGGAGAGAAGCAGGATGAGGGTGGTCGTGCATAGGAGCAGGGGGAGGGTGGTTGTGCAGAGGGGCAGGAGAAAGACGGTTGTGGAGAGGAGCAGGAGGAGGGTGGTCGTGCATAGGAGCAGGAGGAGGGTGGTTGTGGAGAGGAGCAGGATGAGGGTGGTCGTGCATAGGAGCAGGGCAGGGTGGTTGTGGAGAGGAGCAGGGGGAAGGCGGTTGTGAAGAGGAGCAGGATGAGGGTGGTTGTGGAGAGGAGCAGGAGGAGGGTGGTTGTGGAGAGGAGCAGGATGATGGTGGTCGTGCATAGGAGCAGGGGGAGGGTGGTTGTGGAGAGGAGCAGGAGGAGGGTGGTTGTGGAGAGGAGCAGGAGGAGGGTGGTTGTGGAGAGGAGCAGGAGGAGGGTGGTTGTGGAGAGGAGCAGGAGGAGGGTGGTCGTGCATAGGAGCAGGAGGAGGGTGGTTGTGGAGAGGAACAGGAGGAGGGTGGTTGTGCATAGGAGCAGGAGGAGGGTGGTTGTGGAGAGGAGCAGGATGAGGGTGGTTGTGGAGAGGAGCAGGAGGAGGGTGGTTGTGCATAGGAGCAGGAGGAGGGTGGTTGTGGAGAGGAGCAGGATGAGGGTGGTTGTGGAGAGGAGCAGGATGAGGGTGGTCGTGCATAGGAGCAGGAGGAGGGTGGTTGTGGAGAGGAGCAGGAGGAGGGTGGTTGTGCATAGGAGCAGGAGGAGGGTGGTTGTGGAGAGGAGCAGGATGAGGGTGGTTGTGGAGAGGAGCAGGAGGAGGGTGGTTGTGCATAGGAGCAGGAGGAGGGTGGTTGTGGAGAGGAGCAGGATGAGGGTGGTTGTGGAGAGGAGCAGGATGAGGGTGGTCGTGCATAGGAGAAGGAGGAAGGTGGTTGTGGTGAGGAGCAGGAGAAGGTTGGTCGTGCATAGGAGCAGGAGGAGGGTGGTCGTGCATAGGAGCAGGGGAAGGGTGGTTGTGGAGAGGAGCAGGATGAGGGTGGTTGTGGAGAGGAGCAGGATGAGGGTGGTCACATAGGAGCAGGGGGAGGATGGTTGTGGAGAGGAGCAGGATGAGGGTGGTTGTGGAGAGGAGCAGGATGAGGGTGGTTGTGGAGAGGAGCAGGAGGAGGGTGGTCGAGCATAGGAGCAGGAGGAGGGTGGTCGTGCATAGGAGCAGGAGGAGGGTGGTTGTGGAGAGGAGCAGGAGGAGAGTGATCGTGCATAGGAGCAGGAGGAGGGTGGTTGTGGAGAGGAGCAGGAGGAGGGTGGCCGTGCATAGGAGCAGGAGGAGGGTGGTCGTGCATAGGAGCAGGGGGAGGGTGGTTGTGGAGAGGAGCAGCATGAGGGTGGTTGTGGAGAGGAGCAGGATGAGGGTGGTCGTGCATAGGAGCAGGAGGAGGGTGGTTGTGGAGAGGAGCAGGAGGAGGGTGGTCGTGCATAGGAGCAGGAGGAGGGTGGTTGTGGAGAAGAGCAAGAGGAGGGTGGTTGTGGAGAGGAGCAGGAGGAGGGTGGTTCGTGCATAGGAGCAGGAGGAGGGTGGTTGTGGAGAGGAGCAGGAGGAGGGTGGTCGTGCATAGGAGCAGGAGGAGGGTGGTTGTGGAGAGGAGCTGGAGGAGGGTGGTTGTGGAGAGGAGCAGGAGAAAGACGGTTGTGGAGAGGAGCAGGATGAGGGTGGTCGTGCATAGGAGCAGGGGGAGGGTGGTTGTGGAGAGGAGCAGGAGGAAGACGGTTGTGGAGAGGAGCAGGATGAGGGTGGTCGTGCATAGGAGCAGGGGGAGGGTGGTTGTGGAGAGGAGCAGGATGAGGGTGGTCGTGAATAGGAGCAGGAGGAGGGTGATTGTGGAGAGGAGCAGGAGGAAGACGATTGTGGAGAGGAGCAGGATGAGGGTGGTCGTGCATAGGAGCAGGGGGAGGGTGGTTGTGGAGAGGAGCAGGATGAGGGTGGTTGTGGAGAGGAGCAGGATGAGGGTGGTCGTGCATAGGAGCAGGGGGAGGGTGGTTGTGGAGAGGAGCAGGATGAGGGTGGTTGTGGAGAGGAGCAGGATGAGGGTGGTCACATAGGAGCAGGGGGAGGATGGTTGTGGAGAGGAGCAGGATGAGGGTGGTTGTGGAGAGGAGCAGGATGAGGGTGGTCGTGCATAGGAGCAGGAGGAGGGTGGTCGAGCATAGGAGCAGGAGGAGGGTGGTTTTGGAGAGGAGCAGGAGGAGGGTGGTCGTGCATAGGAGCAGGAGGAGGGTGGTTGTGGAGAGGAGCAGGAGGAGGGTGGTCGTGCATAGGAGCAGGAGGAGGGCGGTTGTGGATAGGAGCAGGAGGAGGGTGGTTGTGGAGAAGAGCAGGAGGAGGGTGGTCGTGCATAGGAGCAGGGGGAGGGTGGTTGTGGAGAGGAGCAGGAGGAGGGTGGTCGTGCATAGGAGCAGGATGAGGGTGGTCGTGCATAGGAGCAGGGGGAGGGTGGTTGTGGAGAGGAGCAGGATGAGGGTGGTTGTGGAGAGGAGCAGGATGAGGGTGGTTGTGGAGAGGAGCAGGATGAGGGTGGTCGTGCATAGGAGCAGGAGGAGGGTGGTTGTGGAGAGGAGCAGGAGGAGGGTGGTCGTGCATAGGAGCAGGAGGAGGGTGGTTGTGGAGAAGAGCAAGAGGGTGGTTGTGGAGAGGAGCAGGAGGAGGGTGGTCGTGCATAGGAGCAGGAGGAGGGTGGTTGTGGAGAGGAGCAGGAGGAGGGTGGTCGTGCATAGGAGCAGGGGGAGGTTGGTTGTGGAGAGGAGCAGGATGAGGGTGGTCGTGCATAGGAGCAGGGGGAGGGTGGTTGTGGAGAGGAGCAGGAGGAAGACGGTTGTGGAGAGGAGCAGGATGAGGGTGGTCGTGCATAGGAGCAGGGGGAGGGTGGTTGTGGAGAGGAGCAGGATGAGGGTGGTCGTGCATAGGAGCAGGAGGAGGGTGGTTGTGCAGAGGAGCAGGAGGAAGACGGTTGTGGAGAGGAGCAGGATGAGGGTGGTCGTGCATAGGAGCAGGGGGAGGGTGGTTGTGCAGAGGGGCAGGAGAAAGACGGTTGTGGAGAGGAGCAGGATGAGGGTGGTCGTGCATAGGAGCAGGGGGAGGGTGGTTGTGGAGAGGAGCAGGATGAGGGTGGTCGTGCATAGGAGCAGGGCAGGGTGGTTGTGGAGAGGAGCAGGGGGAAGGCGGTTGTGAAGAGGAGCAGGATGAGGGTGGTTGTGGAGAGGAGCAGGAGGAGGGTGGTTGTGGAGAGGAGCAGGATGATGGTGGTCGTGCATAGGAGCAGGGGGAGGGTGGTTGTGGAGAGGAGCAGGAGGAGGGTGGTTGTGGAGAGGAGCAGGAGGAGGGTGGTTGTGGAGAGGAGCAGGAGGAGGGTGGTTGTGGAGAAGAGCAGGAGGAGGGTGGTCGTGCATAGGAGCAGGAGGAGGGCGGTTGTGGAGAGGAGCAGCATGAGGGTGGTTGTGGAGAGGAGCAGGAGGAGAGTGATCGTGCATAGGAGCAGGAGGAGGGTGGTTGTGGAGAGGAGCAGGAGGAGGGTGGTCGTGCATAGGAGCAGGATGAGGGTGGTCGTGCATAGGAGCAGGGGGAGGGTGGTTGTGGAGAGGAGCAGGATGAGGGTGGTTGTGGAGAGGAGCAGGAGGAGAGTGATCGTGCATAGGAGCAGGAGGAGGGTGGTCGTGCATAGGAGCAGGATGAGGGTGGTCGTGCATAGGAGCAGGGGGAGGGTGGTTGTGGAGAGGAGCAGGAGGAGGGTGGTCGTGCATAGGAGCAGGATGAGGGTGGTCGTGCATAGGAGCAGGGGGAGGGTGGTTGTGGAGAGGAGCAGGATGAGGGTGGTTGTGGAGAGGAGCAGGATGAGGGTGGTCGTGCATAGGAGCAGGAGGAGGGTGGTTGTGGAGAGGAGCAGGAGGAGGGTGGTCGTGCATAGGAGCAGGAGGAGGGTGGTTGTGGAGAAGAGCAAGAGGAGGGTGGTTGTGGAGAGGAGCAGGAGGAGGGTGGTCGTGCATAGGAGCAGGAGGAGGGTGGTTGTGGAGAGGAGCAGGAGGAGGGTGGTCGTGCATAGGAGCAGGGGGAGGTTGGTTGTGGAGAGGAGCAGGATGAGGGTGGTCGTGCATAGGAGCAGGGGGAGGGTGGTTGTGGAGAGGAGCAGGAGGAAGACGGTTGTGGAGAGGAGCAGGATGAGGGTGGTCGTGCATAGGAGCAGCGGGAGGGTGGTTGTGGAGAGGAGCAGGATGAGGGTGGTCGTGCATAGGAGCAGGAGGAGGGTGGTTGTGCAGAGGAGCAGGAGGAAGACGGTTGTGGAGAGGAGCAGGATGAGGGTGGTCGTGCATAGGAGCAGGGGGAGGGTGGTTGTGCAGAGGGGCAGGAGAAAGACGGTTGTGGAGAGGAGCAGGAGGAGGGTGGTCGTGCATAGGAGCAGGAGGAGGGTGGTTGTGGAGAGGAGCAGGATGAGGGTGGTCGTGCATAGGAGCAGGGCAGGGTGGTTGTGGAGAGGAGCAGGGGGAAGGCGGTTGTGAAGAAGAGCAGGATGAGGGTGGTTGTGGAGAGGAGCAGGAGGAGGGTGGTTGTGGAGAGGAGCAGGATGATGGTGGTCGTGCATAGGAGCAGGGGGAGGGTGGTTGTGGAGAGGAGCAGGAGGAGGGTGGTTGTGGAGAGGGGCAGGAGGAGGGTGGTTGTGGAGAGGAGCAGGAGGAGGGTGGTTGTGGAGAGGAGCAGGAGGAGGGTGGTCGTGCATAGGAGCAGGAGGAGGGTGGTTGTGGAGAGGAACAGGAGGAGGGTGGTTGTGCATAGGAGCAGGAGGAGGGTGGTTGTGGAGAGGAGCAGGATGAGGGTGGTTGTGGAGAGGAGCAGGAGGAGGGTGGTTGTGCATAGGAGCAGGAGGAGGGTGGTTGTGGAGAGGAGCAGGATGAGGGTGGTTGTGGAGAGGAGCATGATGAGGGTGGTCGTGCATAGGAGCAGGAGGAGGGTGGTTGTGGAGAGGAGCAGGAGGAGGGTGGTTGTGCATAGGAGCAGGAGGAGGGTGGTTGTGGAGAGGAGCAGGATGAGGGTGGTTGTGGAGAGGAGCAGGAGGAGGGTGGTTGTGCATAGGAGCAGGAGGAGGGTGGTTGTGGAGAGGAGCAGGATGAGGGTGGTTGTGGAGAGGAGCAGGATGAGGGTGGTCGTGCATAGGAGAAGGAGGAAGGTGGTTGTGGTGAGGAGCAGGAGAAGGTTGGTCGTGCATAGGAGCAGGAGGAGGGTGGTCGTGGAGAGGAGCAGGATGAGGGTGGTTGTGGAGAGGAGCAGGATGAGGGTGGTCACATAGGAGCAGGGGGAGAATGGTTGTGGAGAGGAGCAGGATGAGGGTGGTTGTGGAGAGGAGCAGGATGAGGGTGGTCGTGCATAGGAGCAGGAGAAGGGTGGTTGTGGAGAGGAGCAGGAGGGTGGTCGTGCATAGGAGCAGGAGGAGGGTGGTTGTGGAGAGGAGCAGGAGGAGAGTGATCGTGCATAGGAGCAGGAGGAGGGTGGTTGTGGAGAGGAGCAGGAGGAGGGTGGCCGTGCATAGGAGCAGGAGGAGGGTGGTCGTGCATAGGAGCAGGGGGAGGGTGGTTGTGGAGAGGAGCAGCATGAGGGTGGTTGTGGAGAGGAGCAGGATGAGGGTGGTCGTGCATAGGAGCAGGAGGAGGGTGGTTGTGGAGAGGAGCAGGAGGAGGGTGGTCGTGCATAGGAGCAGGAGGAGGGTGGTTGTGGAGAAGAGCAAGAGGAGGGTGGTTGTGGAGAGGAGCAGGAGGAGGGTGGTTCGTGCATAGGAGCAGGAGGAGGGTGGTTGTGGAGAGGAGCAGGAGGAGGGTGGTCGTGCATAGGAGCAGGAGGAGGGTGGTTGTGGAGAGGAGCTGGAGGAGGGTGGTTGTGGAGAGGAGCAGGAGAAAGACGGTTGTGGAGAGGAGCAGGATGAGGGTGGTCGTGCATAGGAGCAGGGGGAGGGTGGTTGTGGAGAGGAGCAGGAGGAAGACGGTTGTGGAGAGGAGCAGGATGAGGGTGGTCGTGCATAGGAGCAGGGGGAGGGTGGTTGTGGAGAGGAGCAGGATGAGGGTGGTCGTGCATAGGAGCAGGAGGAGGGTGATTGTGGAGAGGAGCAGGAGGAAGACGGTTGTGGAGAGGAGCAGGATGAGGGTGGTCGTGCATAGGAGCAGGGGGAGGGTGGTTGTGGAGAGGAGCAGGATGAGGGTGGTTGTGCAGAGGAGCAGGATGAGGGTGGTCGTGCATAGGAGCAGGGGGAGGGTGGTTGTGGAGAGGAGCAGGATGAGGGTGGTTGTGGAGAGGAGCAGGATGAGGGTGGTCACATAGGAGCAGGGGGAGGATGGTTGTGGAGAGGAGCAGGATGAGGGTGGTTGTGGAGAGGAGCAGGATGAGGGTGGTCGTGCATAGGAGCAGGAGGAGGGTGGTCGAGCATAGGATCAGGAGGAGGGTGGTTTTGGAGAGGAGCAGGAGGAGGGTGGTCGTGCATAGGAGCAGGAGGAGGGTGGTTGTGGAGAGGAGCAGGAGGAGGGTGGTCGTGCATCGGAGCAGGAGGAGGGCGGTTGTGGAGAGGAGCAGGAGGAGGGTGGTTGTGGAGAAGAGCAGGAGGAGGGTGGTCGTGC
>CAXHSH010001163.1:0-18152 GCA_964019135.1 Arenicola marina
GAGTGACCTGGTGGAGTGGCCTGCTGGAGTGGCCTGGTGAAGTGGCCTGATGGAGTGACCTGGTGACGTGACCTGGTGGAGTGGACCTGGTGGAGTGGCCTGAGGAGTGCCTGGTGGAGTGGCCTGGTGGAGTGGCCTGGTGCTGAGTGGCCTGGTGGAGTGGCCTGGTGGAGTGGCCTGGTGGAGTGGCCTGGTGGAGTGGCCTGGTGGAGTGCCTGGTGGAGCGGCCTGGTGGAGTGGCCTGGTGGAGTGGCCTGGTGGAGTGGCCTGGTGGAGGGCCTGGGGAGCTGGGCCTGGTGAGTGGCCTGGTGGAGTGACCTGGTGGAATGGCCTGGTGAAGTGGCCTGGTGACGTGGCCTGGTGGAGTGACCTGGTGGAGTGGCCTGGTGGAGTGGCCTGGTGAAGTGGCCTGGTGGAGTGGCCTGGTGAACTGGTTTGGTGAAGTGACCTGGAGGAGTGGCCTGGTGGAGTGGCCTGGTGGAGTGGCCTGGTGGAGCGGCCTGGTGGAGTGGCCTGAGGGAGTGGCCTGGTGGAGTGGCCTGGTGGAGTGACCTGGTAGAGTGGCCTGAGGGAGTGGCCTGGTGAAGTGGCCTGGTGAAGTGGCCTGGTGGAGTGGCCTGGTGAACTGGTTTGGTGAAGTGACCTGGAGGAGTGGCCTGAGGGAGTGGCCTAGTGGAGTGGCCTGGTGGAGTGGCCTGGTGGAGTGGCCTGAGGGAGTGGCCTGATGGAGTGGCCTGGTAGAGTGGCCTGAGGGAGTGGCCTGGTGAAGTGGCCTGGTGGAGTGGCCTGAGGGAGTGGCCTGGTGGAGTGGCCTGGTGGAGTGGCCTGAGGGAGTGGCCTGGTGGAGTGGCCTGGTAGAGTGGTCTGTCTCCCGCTCCAGCTGTTTTGACAGAGCCACCATCACCACCACTACCACCACCACTACCACCACCACACCACAGACGTGGGTACCAATATGCTGCGTATTTAGTGTAATCCCTGCTTAGTTCGAAAACCTGCAGCGCCCTCTAGGACCAGATTGACTTGTGTAAGAGCGGCACCTAGCGGCTGACGCCGAACTACGCCCTAACGGTCACGTTGTCCACAAAGGGTCGGCTATATAATCCGATGAAGAGTGATACGGTCAATATTGGTCTCAGTGTGGACATTGTCCAGGTGGGGGGTGTCCCAGGGGGCCGGGCACCTGGCCACCTGACCCCACCCGATCCCCACTCCACACCGCCCCCCCCCCCACCTCCGACCCAGCACCCCCTGTCTGCCCCCTGCCCCATGCACCCCCACTCACGTGGGTGGGTGAGTAGTTACCTGACCCTCACCAGTGGTCAGAGTAAAAAAAAACATTTGCATGTATTGCTTATTCTTTAAACACGCTTCAATTAATTACTTTGGAACTTGGAACTTTTTTTATACTGCAAGGCCATTGGCCCATGGTACAAATAATAAACAAAAATAACAAAAACACTCGTAGTGACAGATATCATCATTTAATTAATTATTTCTTGATTTCATTCAAGTAGAATAAAAATAGTTGTGAAAAAGACCCACAAAAGATGGATGGAGTCGTTACGTCACACACCCCCGTGACGTCATGATGACCTTGTCCTCTCGCCGACCCTCCGTGATGTCGGCAGGCGTGCTCCGACGCTGTATGACGTCATCATCAACTCGCATATTCGAAAATGAAATTCACGTATAAGTAATATTTTTCTATGCTACACCAGATGCGCACCAGAGCAAGAGGATGTTACTTTTGATAATGAGCAGGCACGGGATATAGCGAGTCGAGGAATATATCACCGATATAGAAGGGTACAACAGCCATCAGGCGAACCCAACTCTCACCCCAGCATGGCTAGCTACTCAAGGGTCCCAGGCCCTTCCCCCTCCCTCGACCTCCGTGCCCCCGTCCGCCCCCCTCCCCCTCCACCACCCACCGTCACGGATCATTCTTTGTCTTAATGCGCTGCGACAACATTTGTTCGACGCTTAGATCCCGGGTAGAGTATACCCCTCCCAGCCCCCGCCCCTCCCACCCTCTTCTCTACCCCCCCCGCACCCTCCCCCTCTGACGTCCCCACCCCCGGCCACTCTGCGCCATTGGTTCACCGCGACTCCCCTCCCTCCGTCCAGCCGCTATGGACTGTCCCCATCACTGCAATCACTGACTATGGTAGGCTGAGAGGTTGTACCACCGTCCCCGCCAGGAAGTTTGCCAAGATATCATGTAAGGGAGAAGCGGCAATGGTAGACAGGACGTCGCTTGCCATCCCTCCCCCCCCCTCCCAACCCCCATCACCACCACCCGCCCCCGTCTCCCTGCTTTGTGGATTATGGTGGTGAGAGGAGAGATGCGATCTTGATCAACGCCACCAATAAGAGAGACGTGATCGTGATCTTCGTCACTGATACGAGAGACGCGATCATGATCTTTGCCACTGATACGAGAGACGCGATCATGATCTTCGTCACTGATACGAGAGACGCGATCATGGTCTTCGCCACTGATACGAGAGACGCGATCATGATCTTTGCCACTGATACGAGAGACGCGATCATGATCTTCGTCACTGATACGAGAGACGCGATCATGGTCTTCGCCACTGATACGAGAGACGCGATCATGGTCTTCGCCATTGATACGAGAGACGTGATTATGAGCTTTGCCACTGATACAAGAGACGCGATCATGATCTTCGCCACTGATACGAGAGACGTGATTATGAGCTTTGCCACTGATACAAGAGACGCGATCATGATCTTCGCCACTGATACGAGAGACGTGATTATGATCTTTGCCACTGATACGAGAGACGCGATCATGATCTTCGCCACTGATACGAGAGACGTGATTATGAGCTTTGCCATTGATACAAGAGACGCGATCATGATCTTCGCCACTGATACGAGAGACGTGATTATGATCTTCGTCACCGATACGAGAGACGTGATTATGATCTTCGTCACTGATACGAGAGACGCGATCATGATCTTCGTCACTGATACGAGAGACGCGATCATGATCTTTGCCACTGATACGACGAGAGACGCGATCATGATCTTCGCCACTGATACGAGAGACCCGATCATGATCTTCGCCACTGATACGAGATCATAACAGACGCGATCATGATCTTCGCCACTGATACGAGAAACTCGATCATGATCTCCGCCACTGACACGAGAGACCCTGACAATGGTCCATAACAATGGACAGTGGACATGTAGTGGGCAGACAGTGAACACACAGACTGTGGTTCCATGATAGAGCACACAAAATGAATTATTATACCAAATGGTAGGCTTGAGTATTAGGTGAACTAGGCTGAAACAATGGTTCGTTTTAACATGGAAGAACGACCCAGACAGGCAGTGGGCAGACAAGGGACAGGGGACAGATAGGGGGCGGGGCGAGGGGGGGGGGCAGCTAGGGATGAGAGGAAAGGGGACAGGGGACAACTAGGGGGCGGGGGCGGGGGACAGCTAGGGGACGGGGGGACATCTAGGGGACAGGGGACAGCTAGGGGACAGGGGACAGCTAGGGGACGGGGGACAGCTAGGAGACAGGGGACAGCTAGGGGGCGGGGGCGGGGGACAGCTAGGGGACGCGGGACAGCTAGGGGGCGGGGGCGGGAGACAGCTAGGGGACGGTTGGCGGGGGACGGGGGACAGCTGCTGGTACCGATCACCCCGCCTTTGTATCGACCGCCACGTGGTCAGTCTCCCGCCTTCCCCCTCAATTCCCCCTCACCACCCAACTCACTCAGACCGATCACCGTCCTACGGCCAGTCCCACTCCTCTACGCCCCCCCCCTCCAACCACTCCCACGCACTCTAACCCCCCCACCCCCCGACCCCCTCCTCCCTTTCCCCATCATCCCCTCGGCGATTGTGATCCCCTACAGGGGTGGCTGCCGTAAACAAGCCCGGGAGGCGTTGTCGCAAAAACCTTGGGCCACCGGTACACAAGGCGCGACCCTCTCGCGCGCCCCCTGGTGGCATTAACGGCTAATTTATAGCTGAGGGTCAGTGTGAGACGGCAATTAATCGGCCTGAAGCCCTGGCGCTTACCCCGACGCCTTCATCAATGATGAATCTGTCGCAAAGTTGTGGAGGTGGGTGGGGTCGGGCGGGGGTGGGGGTTGGTTGGGGGTGTGGGAGTGGGGGGGGGGGCGAGGGAGAGGGAGTGGGAGTGGATTTGGGCGAGGCGGAGGCGGTGGGGCGAGGGTGGGGGTGAGAGATTGTGTGGGGGGTTGGGAGAGGTGGCCGAGGTGAGCGGTGTAGGGGTGAGTGGGAGAGGGGGGGGGCGAGGGGGGTGGGTGGGGCGATGAGTACCGGTCGCCATTGCTATCCTGATGTTCGTGGGAGTGGGAAGTAGAGTCCTCTATATCCTGGCTTCGTAAACAAAATAAAATCATGGAGGGTTGACAGGTTCCACGTTAGCCTGCCTACCTTCTTTGCTCCTCACATGTTGTCCCCTCTGGTGGTTCCCCACATGTTGTCCCCCTCTGGTGGACCCCCACATGTTGTCCCCCTCTGGTGGACCCCCACATGTTGTCCCCTCTGGTGGTTCCCCACATGCCTGTGTTCAGCCCTTCTTTTGTCCTATCTCGCATTTTGTTTCGTCTCATGCCTATTTTTTCCCGATTTTTTTTGGCGATTATATCAGTATATGCTACCTGTCTCTACCTGCCTCTTACTAACTACCGATACCATATAATAATCCTCATCTCTATCCTATCCTAGCTACCTAACCTTGCGCCATTTGTCTCTCCACTCTCACACTTTAACGCCCACCAACGTCACTATGTATCCTCACGCCATATCCTCACTTTATGCTCACCCGGTATCCTCATTGTATCCTTCATGCTGTCGTTACCCTGTCCTCTCCTGTATTCCCGTTCCACCCTGACCCACATCACCCAGCTCCCCTATCCTTCTCCCCCAGCTCCCCTATCCTTCTCCCCCAGTTCCCCTATCCTTCTCCTCCATTCCCCTATCCTTCTCCTCCATTCCCCTATCCTTCTCCCCCAGTTCCCCAATCCTTCTCCCCCAGTTCCCCTATCCTTCTCCCCCAGTTCCCCTATCCTTCTCCCCAGTTCCCCTATCCTTCTCCCCCAGTTCCCCTATCCTTCTCCCCAGTTCCCCTATCCTTCTCCCCCAGTTCCCCTATCCTTCTCCCCAGTTCCCCTATCCTTCTCCCCCAGTTCCCCTATCCTTCTCCCCAGTTCCCCTATCCTTCTCCCCCAGTTCCCCTATCCTTCTCCCCCAGTTCCCCTATCCTTCTCCCCCAGTTCCCCTATCTATCTCCCCAGTTCCCCTATCCTTCTCCTCCATTCCCCTATCCATCTCCCCAGTTCCCCTATCCTTCTCCCAGTTCCCCTATCCTTCTCCCCAGTTCCCCTATCCTTCTCCCCCAGTCCCCCTATCCTTCTCCCCAGTTCCCCTATCCTTCTCCTCCATTCCCCTATCCTTCTCCCCCAGTTCCCCTATCCATCTCCCCCAGTTCCCCTATCCTTCTGCCCCAGTTCCCCAATCCATCTCCCCCAGTTCCCCTATCCTTCTCCCCCAGCTCCCCTATCCTTCTCCCCCAGTTCCCCTATCCTTCTCCCCAGTTCCCCTATCCTTCTCCTCCATTCCCCTATCCTTCTCCCCAGTTCCCCTATCCTTCTCCCCAGTTCCCCTATCCTTCTCCCCAGTTCCCCTATCCTTCTCCTCCATTCCCCTATCCTTCTCCCCAGTTCCCCTACCCTTCTCCCCAGTTCCCCTATCCTTCTCCCCAGTTCCCCTATCCTTCTCCCCAGTTCCCCTATCCTTCTCCCCCAGTTCCCCTATCCTTCTCCCCCAGTTCCCCTATCCTTCTCCCCCAGTTCCCCTATCCTTCTCCCCAGTTCCCCTATCCTTCTCCCCAGTTCCCCTATCCTTCTCCCCAGTTCCCCTATCCTTCTCCCCCAGTTCCCCTATCCTTCTCCCCCAGTTCCCCTATCCTTCTCCCCCAGCTCCCCTATCCTTCTCCCCCAGTTCCCCTATCCTTCTCCCCAGTTCCCCTATCCTTCTCCTCCATTCCCCTATCCTTCTCTCCAGTTCCCCTATCCTTCTCCTCCATTCCCCTATCCTTCTCCCCAGTTCCCCTATCCTTCTCCCCAGTTCCCCTATCCTTCTCCCCAGTTCCCCTATCCTTCTCCCCCAGTTCCCCTATCCTTCTCCCCCAGTTCCCCTATCCTTCTCCCCAGTTCCCCTATCCTTCTCCCCCAGTTCCCCTATCCTTCTCCTCCATTCCCCTATCCTTCTCTCCAGTTCCCCTATCCTTCTCCCCAGTTCCCCTATCCTTCTCCCCAGTTCCCCTATCCTTCTCCCCCAGTTCCCCTATCCTTCTCCTCCATTCCCCTATCCTTCTCTCCAGTTCCCCTATCCTTCTCCCCAGTTCCCCTATCCTTCTCCCCAGTTCCCCTATCCTTCTCCCCCAGTTCCCCTATCCTTCTCCTCCATTCCCCTATCCTTCTCTCCAGTTCCCCTATCCTTCTCCCCAGTTCCCCTATCCTTCTCCCCCAGTTCCCCTATCCTTCTCCTCCATTCCCCTATCCTTCTCTCCAGTTCCCCTATCCTTCTCTCCAGTTCCCCTATCCTTCTCCCCAGTTCCCCTATCCTTCTCCCCAGTTCCCCTATCCTTCTCCCCCAGTCCCCCTATCCTTCTCCCCAGTTCCCCTATCCTTCTCCTCCATTCCCCTATCCTTCTCCTCCATTCCCCTATCCTTCTCCCCAGTTCCCCTATCCTTCTCCCCAGTTCCCCTATCCTTCTCCTCCATTCCCCTATCCTTCTCCTCCAGTTCCCCTATCCTTCTCCCCAGTTCCCCTATCCTTCTCCCCCAGTTCCCCTATCCTTCTCCTCCATTCCCCTATCCTTCTCTCCAGTTCCCCTATCCTTCTCCTCCATTCCCCTATCCTTCTCCTCCAGTTCCCCTATCCTTCTCCTCCAGTTCCCCTATCCTTCTCCCCCAGTTCCCCTATCCTTCTCCCCCAGTTCCCCTATCCTTCTCCTCCATTCCCCTATCCTTCTCCCCAGTTCCCCTATCCATCTCCCCCAGTTCCCCTATCCTTCTCTCCAGTTCCCCTATCCTTCTCCTCCATTCCCCTATCCTTCTCCCCAGTTCCCCTATCCTTCTCCCCAGTTCCCCTATCCTTCTCCTCCATTCCCCTATCCTTCTCCCCCAGTTCCCCTATCCTTCTCCTCCATTCCCCTATCCTTCTCTCCAGTTCCCCTATCCTTCTCCTCCATTCCCCTATCCTTCTCCCCAGTTCCCCTATCCTTCTCCTCCATTCCCCTATCCTTCTCCCCAGTTCCCCTATCCTTCTCCCCAGTTCCCCTATCCTTCTCCCCAGTTCCCCTATCCTTCTCCCCCAGTTCCCCTATCCTTCTCCCCAGTTCCCCTATCCTTCTCCCCCAGTTCCCCTATCCTTCTCTCCAGTTCCCCTATCCTTCTCCTCCATTCCCCTATCCTTCTCCCCCAGTTCCCCTATCCTTCTGCCCCAGTTCCCCTATCCTTCTCCTCCATTCCCCTATCCTTCTCCCCCAGTTCCCCTATCCTTCTCCCCAGTTCCCCTATCCTTCTCCCCAGTTCCCCTATCCTTCTCCTCCATTCCCCTATCCTTCTCTCCAGTTCCCCTATCCTTCTCCTCCATTCCCCTATCCTTCTCCTCCATTCCCCTATCCTTCTCTCCAGTTCCCCTATCCTTCTCCTCCATTCCCCTATCCTTCTCCCCAGTTCCCCTATCCTTCTCCCCAGTTCCCCTATCCTTCTCCCCAGTTCCCCTATCCTTCTCCTCCATTCCCCTATCCTTCTCCTCCATTCCCCTATCCTTCTCCCCAGTTCCCCTATCCTTCTCCCCAGTTCCCCTATCCTTCTCTCCAGTTCCCCTATCCTTCTCCTCCATTCCCCTATCCTTCTCCCCAGTTCCCCTATCCTTCTCCTCCATTCCCCTATCCTTCTCCCCAGTTCCCCTATCCTTCTCCCCAGTTCCCCTATCCTTCTCCCCAGTTCCCCTATCCTTCTCCTCCATTCCCCTATCCTTCTCCCCAGTCCCCCTATCCTTCTCTCCAGTTCCCCTATCCTTCTCCCCAGTTCCCCTATCCTTCTCCCCAGTTCCCCTATCCTTCTCCCCAGTTCCCCTATCCTTCTCCCCAGTTCCCCTATCCTTCTCCTCCATTCCCCTATCCTTCTCCCCAGTCCCCCTATCCTTCTCCTCCATTCCCCTATCCTTCTCCCCAGTTCCCCTATCCTTCTCCTCCATTCCCCTATCCTTCTCCCCAGTTCCCCTATCCTTCTCCCCAGTTCCCCTATCCTTCTCCCCAGTTCCCCTATCCTTCTCCTCCATTCCCCTATCCTTCTCTCCAGTTCCCCTATCCTTCTCCCCAGTTCCCCTATCCTTCTCCCCAGTTCCCCTATCCTTCTCTCCAGTTCCCCTATCCTTCTCCTCCATTCCCCTATCCTTCTCCCCAGTTCCCCTATCCATCTCCCCCAGTTCCCCTATCCTTCTCCCCCAGTTCCCCTATCCTTCTCCCCAGTTCCCCTATCCTTCTCCTCCATTCCCCTATCCTTCTCCTCCATTCCCCTATCCTTCTCCCCCAGTTCCCCTATCCATCTCCCCCAGTTCCCCTATCCTTCTCCCCCAGTTCCCCTATCCTTCTCCCCAGTTCCCCTATCCTTCTCCTCAATTCCCCTATCCTTCTCCCCCAGTTCCCCTATCCATCTCCCCCAGTTCCCCTATCCTTCTCCCCCAGTTCCCCTATCCTTCTCCCCCAGTTCCCCTATCCTTCTCCCCAGTTCCCCTATCCTTCTCCTCCATTCCCCTATCCTTCTCCCCAGTTCCCCTATCCTTCTCCCCCAGTTCCCCTATCCTTCTCCCCCAGTTCCCCTATCCATCTCCCCCAGTTCCCCTATCCTTCTCCCCCAGTTCCCCTATCCTTCTCCCCAGTTCCCCTATCCTTCTCCCCAGTTCCCCTATCCTTCTCCTCAATTCCCCTATCCTTCTCCCCCAGTTCCCCTATCCATCTCCCCCAGTTCCCCTATCCTTCTCCCCCAGTTCCCCTATCCTTCTCCCCAGTTCCCCTATTCTTCTCCCCCAGTTCCCCTATCCTTCTCCCCAGTTCCCCTATCCTTCTCCTCCATTCCCCTATCCTTCTCCCCAGTTCCCCTATCCTTCTCCCCAGTTCCCCTATCCTTCTCCCCAGTTCCCCTATCCTTCTCCTCCATTCCCCTATCCTTCTCCTCCATTCCCCTATCCTTCTCTCCAGTTCCCCTATCCTTCTCCTCCATTCCCCTATCCTTCTCCCCAGTTCCCCTATCCTTCTCCTCCATTCCCCTATCCTTCTCCCCAGTTCCCCTATCCTTCTCCCCAGTTCCCCTATCCTTCTCCCCAGTTCCCCTATCCTTCTCCCCCAGTTCCCCTATCCTTCTCCCCAGTTCCCCTATCCTTCTCCCCCAGTTCCCCTATCCTTCTCTCCAGTTCCCCTATCCTTCTCCTCCATTCCCCTATCGTTCTCCCCCAGTTCCCCTATCCTTCTGCCCCAGTTCCCCTATCCTTCTCCCCAGTTCCCCTATCCTTCTCTCCAGTTCCCCTATCCTTCTCCTCCATTCCCCTATCCTTCTCCCCAGTTCCCCTATCCATCTCCCCCAGTTCCCCTATCCTTCTCCCCCAGTTCCCCTATCCTTCTCCCCAGTTCCCCTATCCTTCTCCTCCATTCCCCTATCCTTCTCCTCCATTCCCCTATCCTTCTCCCCCAGTTCCCCTATCCATCTCCCCCAGTTCCCCTATCCTTCTCCCCCAGTTCCCCTATCCTTCTCCCCAGTTCCCCTATCCTTCTCCTCAATTCCCCTATCCTTCTCCCCCAGTTCCCCTATCCATCTCCCCCAGTTCCCCTATCCTTCTCCCCCAGTTCCCCTATCCTTCTCCCCCAGTTCCCCTATCCTTCTCCCCAGTTCCCCTATCCTTCTCCTCCATTCCCCTATCCTTCTCCCCAGTTCCCCTATCCTTCTCCCCCAGTTCCCCTATCCTTCTCCCCCAGTTCCCCTATCCATCTCCCCCAGTTCCCCTATCCTTCTCCCCCAGTTCCCCTATCCTTCTCCCCAGTTCCCCTATCCTTCTCCCCAGTTCCCCTATCCTTCTCCTCAATTCCCCTATCCTTCTCCCCCAGTTCCCCTATCCATCTCCCCCAGTTCCCCTATCCTTCTCCCCCAGTTCCCCTATCCTTCTCCCCAGTTCCCCTATTCTTCTCCCCCAGTTCCCCTATCCTTCTCCCCAGTTCCCCTATCCTTCTCCTCCATTCCCCTATCCTTCTCCCCAGTTCCCCTATCCTTCTCCCCAGTTCCCCTATCCTTCTCCCCAGTTCCCCTATCCTTCTCCCCCAGTTCCCCTATCCTTCTCCCCAGTTCCCCTATCCTTCTCCCCCAGTTCCCCTATCCTTCTCCCCCAGTTCCCCTATCCTTCTCCCCCAGTTCCCCTATCCTTCTCCCCCAGTCCCCCTATCCTTCTCCTCCATTCCCCTATCCTTCTCCCCCAGTTCCCCTATCCTTCTCCCCAGTTCCCCTATCCTTCTCCCCCAGTTCCCCTATCCTTCTCCCCAGTTCCCCTATCCTTCTCCCCAGTTCCCCTATCCTTCTCCCCAGTTCCCCTATCCTTCTCCCCCAGTTCCCCTATCCTTCTCCCCCAGTTCCCCTATCCTTCTCCCCCAGTTCCCCTATCCTTCTCCCCAGTTCCCCTATCCTTCTCCCCAGTTCCCCTATCCTTCTCCCCAGTTCCCCTATCCTTCTCCCCCAGTTCCCCTATCCTTCTCCCCCAGTTCCCCTATCCTTCTCTCCAGTTCCCCTATCCTTCTCCCCCAGTTCCCCTATCCTTCTCCCCCAGTTCCCCTATCCTTCTCCTCAATTCCCCTATCTATCTCCCCAGTTCCCCTATCCTTCTCCTCCATTCCCCTATCCTTCTCCTCCATTCCCCTATCCATCTCCCCCAGTTCCCCTATCCTTCTCTCCAGTTCCCCTATCCTTCTCCCCAGTTCCCCTATCCTTCTCCCCCAGTTCCCCTATCTATCTCCCCAGTTCCCCTATCCTTCTCCCCCAGTTCCCCAATCCTTCTCCCCCAGTTCCCCTATCCTTCTCCCCCAGTTCCCCTATCCTTCTCTCCCAGCTCCCCTATCCTTCTCCCCCAGTTCCCCTATCTATCTCCCCAGTTCCCCTATCCTTCTCCTCCATTCCCCTATCCTTCTCCTCCATTCCCCTATCCATCTCCCCCAGTTCCCCTACCCTTCTCCCCAGTTCCCCTATCCTTCTCCCCCAGTTCCCCTATCTATCTCCCCAGTTCCCCTATCCTTCTCCCCCAGTTCCCCTATCTATCTCCCCAGTTCCCCTATCCTTCTCTCCAGTTCCCCTATCCTTCTCCCCAGTTCCCCTATCCTTCTCCCCCAGTTCCCCTATCTATCTCCCCAGTTCCCCTATCCATCTCCCCCAGTTCCCCTACCCTTCTCCCCAGTTCCCCTATCCTTCTCCCCCAGTTCCCCTATCTATCTCCCCAGTTCCCCTATCCTTCTCCCCCAGTTCCCCTATCTATCTCCCCAGTTCCCCTATCCTTCTCCCCAGTTCCCCTATCCTTCTCCCCCAGTTCCCCTATCCTTCTCCCCAGTTCCCCTATCCTTCTCCCCAGTTCCCCTATCCTTCTCCCCAGTTCCCCTATCCTTCTCCCCCAGTTCCCCTATCTATCTCCCCAGTTCCCCTATCCTTCTCCTCCATTCCCCTATCCTTCTCCCCCAGTTCCCCTATCTATCTCCCCAGTTCCCCTATCCTTCTCCTCCATTCCCCTATCCATCTCCCCCAGTTCCCCTATCCTTCTCCCCAGTTCCCCTATCCTTCTCCCCCAGTTCCCCTATCCTTCTCCTCCATTCCCCTATCCTTCTCCCCCAGTTCCCCTATCTATCTCCCCAGTTCCCCTATCCTTCTCCTCCATTCCCCTATCCATCTCCCCCAGTTCCCCTATCCTTCTCCCCAGTTCCCCTATCCTTCTCCCCCAGTTCCCCTATCCTTCTCCCCCAGTTCCCCTATCCTTCTCTTCCAGTTCCCCTATCCTTCTCCCCCAGTTCCCCTATCCTTCTCCCCAGTTCCCCTATCCTTCTCCCCAGTTCCCCTATCCTTCTCCTCAATTCCCCTATCCTTCTCCCCCAGTTCCCCTATCCTTCTCCCCAGTTCCCCTATCCTTCTCCCCCAGTCCCCCTATCCTTCTCTCCAGTTCCCCTATCCTTCTCCCCCAGTCCCCCTATCCTTCTCCCCAGTTCCCCTATCCTTCTGCCCCAGTTCCCCTATCCTTCTCCTCCATTCCCCTATCCTTCTCCTCAATTCCCCTATCCTTCTCCCCCAGTTCCCTATCCTTCTCCCCAGTTCCCCTATCCTTCTGCCCCAGTTCCCCAATCCATCTCCCCCAGTTCCCCTATCCTTCTCCCCCAGCTCCCCTATCCTTCTCCCCCAGTTCCCCTATCCTTCTCCCCAGTTCCCCTATCCTTCTCCTCCATTCCCCTATCCTTCTCCTCCATTCCCCTATCCTTCTCTCCAGTTCCCCTATCCTTCTCCTCCATTCCCCTATCCTTCTCCTCCATTCCCCTATCCTTCTCCCCCAGTTCCCCTATCCTTCTCCCCAGTTCCCCTATCCTTCTCCTCAATTCCCCTATCCTTCTCCCCCAGTTCCCCTATCCATCTCCCCCAGTTCCCCTATCCTTCTCCCCCAGTTCCCCTATCCTTCTCCCCAGTTCCCCTATCCTTCTCCCCCAGTTCCCCTATCCTTCTCCCCAGTTCCCCTATCCTTCTCCTCCATTCCCCTATCCTTCTCCCCAGTTCCCCTATCCTTCTCCCCCAGTTCCCCTATCCTTCTCCCCCAGTTCCCCTATCCATCTCCCCCAGTTCCCCTATCCTTCTCCCCCAGTTCCCCTATCCTTCTCCCCAGTTCCCCTATCCTTCTCCCCAGTTCCCCTATCCTTCTCCTCAATTCCCCTATCCTTCTCCCCCAGTTCCCCTATCCATCTCCCCCAGTTCCCCTATCCTTCTCCCCCAGTTCCCCTATCCTTCTCCCCAGTTCCCCTATCCTTCTCCCCCAGTTCCCCTATCCTTCTCCCCAGTTCCCCTATCCTTCTCCTCCATTCCCCTATCCTTCTCCCCAGTTCCCCTATCCTTCTCCCCCAGTTCCCCTATCCTTCTCCCCCAGTTCCCCTATCCATCTCCCCCAGTTCCCCTATCCTTCTCCCCCAGTTCCCCTATCCTTCTCCCCCAGTTCCCCTATCCTTCTCCCCAGTTCCCCTATCCTTCTCTCCAGTTCCCCTATCCTTCTCCCCAGTTCCCCTATCCTTCTCCCCAGTTCCCCTATCCTTCTCCCCAGTTCCCCTATCCTTCTCCTCCATTCCCCTATCCTTCTCCCCAGTTCCCCTATCCTTCTCCCCAGTTCCCCTATCCTTCTCCTCCATTCCCCTATCCTTCTCCCCAGTTCCCCTATCCTTCTCCCCAGTTCCCCTATCCTTCTCCCCAGTTCCCCTATCCTTCTCCCCAGTTCCCCTATCCTTCTCCCCAGTTCCCCTATCCTTCTCCTCCATTCCCCTATCCTTCTCCCCAGTTCCCCTATCCATCTCCCCCAGTTCCCCTATCCTTCTCCCCCAGTTCCCCTATCCTTCTCCCCCAGTTCCCCTATCCTTCTCCCCAGTTCCCCTATCCTTCTCTCCAGTTCCCCTATCCTTCTCCCCAGTTCCCCTATCCTTCTCCCCAGTTCCCCTATCCTTCTCCCCAGTTCCCCTATCCTTCTCTCCAGTTCCCCTATCCTTCTCTCCAGTTCCCCTATCCTTCTCCCCAGTTCCCCTATCCTTCTCCCCAGTTCCCCTATCCTTCTCTCCAGTTCCCCTATCCTTCTCCCCAGTTCCCCTATCCTTCTCCCCAGTTCCCCTATCCTTCTCCCCAGTTCCCCTATCCTTCTCCCCCAGTTCCCCTATCCTTCTCCCCAGTTCCCCTATCCTTCTCCCCCAGTTCCCCTATCCTTCTCCCCAGTTCCCCTATCCTTCTCCCCCAGTTCCCCTATCCTTCTCCCCAGTTCCCCTATCCTTCTCCCCCAGTTCCCCTATCCTCCTGTATTCGCCCAGTTTTGTCCTGTATCCCTTGTATCGCCACCCCCCCCCCTCAACCCTTCTCTCTCCCTTGTCGCTCCTGTCTTTGTTGTCTGAGTCACACTCAGTTAATTACCGAGGGATTGCTGCCAGCCTCCCAGCCTTACCGAGGTGTCCCCCACGGAGGGGGAGGGGTGAGGGGTAGGAGGAGGGGGCACGGGGGAGCGGGGGGGGGAGCGTGAGGGGAAAAAGGAGGGGGAAGGGAGAGGGGGAAGCACTGGGGGCGGCGTTAGTGGGCAGTTGTGTGGTAATAAAGTAACGGAGCCGATGGGGGGGGGGTGGGGGGGGGGTGGGGGTGATTGGAGATGTGGGAGGGGTGGTGGACGGCGGGAGGGGTGGGAGGGGGGGGGGGTACTACCGTTGGGAGAGATCTACCAGGAAGCCTGGCTCTCGCAGACGGACAGGAGGGGACGCCACGGGAGGGGAGGGCGGGATAGGGGTTTGGGTGTGGCGGTGGGATGGGGAGTGGCCGGGGGTGGAGGGTGGCGGGGGTGGGGCTGTGAGAGTGAGGGGTGCCAGGGTGAGGGTGCCGTATGGCACGTCCCCGATCTATCAGTGTTTATCTGATAGGCTGTCGTCCACGGCTATTTGGTGCGTTGTTCCCGGCTTCACAGTGTCAGCCCGGCCTTTAGACCGACACCCCCTCTGTCCCTCCCCAACTGACCCCTATCCCGCCCCCTCCTCTCTCGTCCCTCCCTTCTCCCTCCCACCCACACACAGGCGGCCGCCCCGCGTCCCGTGTCGCTGGTCAGATAGTCATCAGCTCACAGCTGACAGTGAGCCGACGCTGTGACTGACGACCGACTCGAAGCATGAGTAACGGCCCGCCATGACTGCCACCACAGTGCCGTCATGTCGCTCGTCACCCCCCGCCAGTGTCGTCATGTCGCTCGTCACCCTCCCAGTGTCGTCATGTCGCTCGTCACCCCCCCCCCCCAGTGTCGTTATGTCGCTCGTCACCCCCCAGTGTCGTCATGTCACCTCGTGTCACTCGTCACCCCCCCAGTGTCGTCATGTCACCTCGCGTCGCTCGTCACCCTCCCAGTGTCGTCATGTCACCTCACGTCACTCGTCACCCGCCCAGTGTCGTCATGTCACCTCGTGTCACTCGTCACCCTCCCAGTGTCGTCATGTCACCTCATGTCACTCGTCACCCTCCCAGTGTCGTCATGTCACCTCATGTCACTCGTCACCCTCCTAGCGTCGTCATTTCACCTCGTATCGCTCGTCACCCCCCTAGTGTCGCCATGTCGCTCGTCACACTCCCAGTGTCGTCATGTCACCTCGTGTCACTCGTCACCCTCCTAGCGTCGTCATGTCACCTCGTGTCGCTCGTCAACACCCCCCCCCCTCCCCCAGTGTCGCCATGTCACTCGTCACACTCCTTGTGTCGTCATGTCACTTCGGTTCGCTCGTCACCCTCCATGTGTCGTCATGTCACCTCATGTCACTCGTCACACTCCCAGTGTCGTCATGTCTCCCTCCCAGTGTCACCATGTCACCTCGTGTCACTCGTCACCCTCTAGGTGTCCACCAGCACGGTGAGCTGAGTTCCATACGGGTACCCTATGGGTTCACACGTACAAACGGCGCCCATAGTTTTAGTGTCAAAGAAGCTCAGTTTAGTTTTCTTTTTCACATAGTGATCGGCATTCTCACGCACACTTCCCCACTTTAGTGCCACGGGCAATATATAAGGAACCCACACTCCGTAGAATTCCTTCGAGATAATGGCCCATCAAGTCGGCGCCATTTTTTTTGTTTCCGGTTCCGGTTAGCCTGGGGTACTTTAAATATACTGTAAACTGTAAATATCACGTTGCAATTGCAAACCAGGCAGAGACCTAAAGCCATGCTATATTTTAATTAATTTAGGCCGGTAATGCTAATGAGAATGAAATGTGGCATCATATATCACGTATTAGTAGGACGAACCCCACAGGTGTATACCAACAAATCTGTGATATTTAGGTTGTATACCAACAAATCTGTGATATTTAGGTTGTATACCAACAAATCTGTGATATTTAGGTTGTATGCCAACAAATCTGTGATATTTAGATTGTATACCAAAAACTTCATTCAAGACCTGGTTTTCAGGGATTAAGCATGTCCTCATTATAACATGGACGAGACATTGCCGCAAATCAAAACCATAGTAAGATGACACTGAACTATGATGTAAGCGACTATAGAAGTGATCAATGTCATCATTGTGTTCACCAAACGTTCAGTCTACCTTCCTAGGTTACTCAACGACCCGCCAGTAAACCCGCCACCCCTTCCAGGTGACATTACCTGACATCAGTTCATGGTCTACAGGTTGTGCCATAGCACTGCTTTACCTTCCCTTGACCAGCCACACTACCGTTCCTCTCCCCCTTTATCTCCAAACTGCCCACCACTCCACCCTCCCCGCCGCTTCCCTCTCCCTCACCCGTTCCCTACCCCGACCCCCCCCCCTCCAACCCCTACCCTCAGCACTGAAATCTCCTCCCATGGGGAGACATCCCTTTTTCCCTGGGCGCTCTGGTTTGCTGTCCCTCCCTGCCTGCCCCCTTAGTGACCATTGCCGAGCGCCCCCACACCGGCTGCCAGATAGCGGCGACACCCTCATGTCCCTCCATATTTAAGTGCCTCATTACAACCCAATCGTTGCCTCTGATGGGGAATATGCACGATGTTATTTGCTCAGGTTGCCCATTTTGTCTCCTTGGGAGAGATGAGGGGCGGGGGGGGGGGGGGGGGGAGGGTGGAGGGGGTCAAATCGCGGAAAGCGTTCTCTGTGTTTAATGCTGGTTTCCATTCCCCCCTCATCAGTAGCTGGCATGTCTGACACCTCTTATGCAAAGTTCAACATGTTCTCCTCGTACCCTCTGTTGCACCCCTTCACCCGCGCCCCCCGTCCCTCCCCTACCGGGAAACCCATGCAGCCCCTCATGGCACACTGCCTGCCCTCTCGCGGAGTGCGCTCGAGGTCTCTCGGGACGCCCACCCCTCCCCTCCACTCTTCCGCCACTAATGTCCGTGTCACCGTCACTGATGGCCGTGTCGCCGCCACTGATGGCCGTGTCATCGCCACTGATGGCCGTGTCGCCGCCACTGATGGCCGTGTTACTACCACTGATGGCCGTGTCGCCGCCACTGATGACCGTGTCATCGCCACTGATAGCCGTGTCGTCGCCACTGATGGCCGTGTCGTCGCCACTGATGGCCGTTGGCCGTGTCACCGCCACTGATGGCCGTGTCACTGCAGCTGATGCCAGTGACCGTCACTGATGGCCGTGTCGCCGCCACTGATGACCGTGTCATCGCCACTGATGGCCGTGTCACTGCTACTGATGGCCGTGTCGCCGCCACTGATGGCCGTGTCGCCGCCACTGATGGCTGTGTCGCCGCCACTAATGGCTGTGTCGCCGCCACTGATGGCCGTGTCGCCGCCACTGATGGCTGTGTCGCCGCCACTAATGGCTGTGTCGCCGCCACTGATGGCCGTTTCGCCGCCACTGATGGCTGTGTCGCCGCCACTAATGGCTGTGTCGCCGCCACTGATGGCCGTGTCGCCGCCACTGATGGCTGTGTCGCCGCCACTAATGGCTGTGTCGCCGCCACTGATGGCCGTTTCGCCGCCACTGATGGCCGTGTCGCCGCCACTGATGGCTGTGTCGCCGCCACTAATGGCTGTGTCGCCGCCACTGATGGCTGTGTCGCCGCCACTGATGGCCGTGTCGCCGCCACTGATGACCGTGTCATCGCCACTGATGGCCGTGTCGCCGCCACTAATGGCTGTGTCGCCGCCACTGATACCATCGCACGGCTTTCCGTCAATTGAGACAAAGGGAGAGATGTAACCACCCCGCCCTTGCTAACGTCAGGGAGGATGACGTCAGAGAGAATGACGTCAGAGAGGAAGACGTCGGACACGATGACGTCAGATACAATTGCGACCCGAGGTTATTGCAGGCTTCGAGAT
>CAXHSH010001165.1:0-24968 GCA_964019135.1 Arenicola marina
TACAGAACGATATATCTAGTGAAAGTCATTTTTTTTAGTCCCGCTGCTGAACCCGTGGAGTGCGCTCGCTGCAGCCCCATCGCCAGGGACCGTTCGCTCATAGTCATGTCATGTACGATGTTGATTTCGATTTGGGTTTGCACTTTGAGCCTATATCATATAGTATATGTCAACCACCCTCCGAAGCGCAAGACTTGTTGCAGATAGCAGCGACATAATCTACGACCATCATACACGAGCTCTCTGCACTCATCGGCAGGACTGCCCCCCCCCCACCTCCCCTCGCAGCTCTGGGCCGGGTCCCAGCCAGACCCCCCCCCTGGTGCCATCAGCGGCCGCTGGGTGGCGCTGTGGCTAGATGTGTATGTGGTAGGGGGGGGGGGTGTTATGTGGGGGAGCGGACGGGAGCGGATAATTAGAGTGGGGAGGGGAGATAATTTGAGATGGCCGGGGGATGGGGGGGGGGGGGGGGGTACGACAAGTACGCCGGTTGGTACACTTGAACCACTGCGCTGGCCATTTCCACGAATTGTTGGTAAACACTGTTGTTGACTATGATGAATAAGCGGTACCCACGCTCAGAGGATCGATCACTTCATACTGCCAGAGGGTAAAGGTCGGGTAGGGGGTGAAAAAAAAAACCTTGTGTACACGCTTACGGTTTTTGTTCATTTTATACAACCTTCGGTAACTTCTCCCTTGATACGGGGACATAACTTTTATCGTCACTCCCCCGCAACCGACGTGACTCCTGCCACCCTCCTGCTCGACTCTCTCGAGGTACAACTGGGTGGGTCGTGTGGGGTAAAAGTATCTCGTCGCATACACGCGAAGGGAACACGTCATTTCGTACAAGCTGAGGTCATAGTGGGGCAAAGGGTTCAAAATATCCTGTCGAAGATGCACTAGCGAGACGTCATTTCATAAAGCCAGAGGTTAAAGAAGGGTGGAAGATTAAGGGTAAAAACCCGGTCGCAACTTAAGCTTAAAGTTGCATGTCGAGCTCTTTCCCGCCAAAACTAAAGAAGTCAAAATACAAATAAGAATCAGTCCTTGAATCATTCAAGACTTCTTTTGTCTATACTCCACCCATGCCAGACTGCCAAATAGTGTTTCTTAGCCTTGTCCGTGATATCAATTTACCACAAGTTTTCCTTTTAGTGGTAAACGTCATCAGTTCGTGTGCTTCGCGATGCTTAGGTATAAGTAGCAGTGCCGCGACCGAGTTCTGTGGTGTCCAGAGATAGACACGTTTGCCACACCACAGCCGAAACGGCGATGTTTATCAGGTTTCTGAATTTATAGAATGAAACAATAGAGTTTTCTGCAAAGTTTGATATAAATTTCGCCTAGGCTTAGTTTTGGCGGGAAAGAACTCGACATGCAACTTTAAGTTAGGGCTTGCGAACATGGCTTTAACTTCAAGGTTTTCAACAGTCTAATAATAATACCTTTATTGTGTCTGATATGGGCACCCTGCAGCATCGTGTGTAATGTTATCGGCTTATCTTGTATTTGTTATTGCGCACAGCGATAACCGGGCCTGACAGTCACCATAAGCAACACTCCGTGCACTCCACAACTGCCTTGAATGTGGATGGGAGTGTGTGGGGGGGGGGGGGGGATGTCATGGCGTCCAGGGTTGGAGTATCTATTGAAGGTTGTTTTGCTGATACTACGAGTACCAGGGACGGGATCTCCAGTAGCGGACTTCGGTCGGAGTACTGTCGCCAGCGAGCGGGTACACCCTGGAGGGGGGGGGGGGGTGAGGGGAGGGAGGAGAGGGAGGAGAGAGAGGAGAGAGGGGGGTGGGGAGGCCAGGTAGACCTACTTTACAGCGTGCTGTAAGAAGGGTGGGGGAGGTACTGAGGTAGTCTTCTTGTGGGGCGACAGATACATATCAGTGGGACGGGGGGTAGGGGGGTTAGGGTGGGGGGGGGGGGTGGTCTAATGGCCAGCCCCTCCGCCGGGTGCTCAGGACCCCTGGACAGGCCTGGATAGGACGTTCACTGTGTGATAACGACTGTACTTCAGTGTCCATAGCGTCGGCAGTGTCTGTAGTGTATGCAGGGTCTTCAGTGCCACTAGTGTCTGTAGTGTTACTAGTGTCAGTAGTCACTAGTGTCTGTAGTGTTACTAGTGTCAGCAGTTGCTAGTGTCTGTAGTGTTACTAGTGTCAGCAGTGTCTGTAATGTCAGCAGTGTCACTAGTGTCTGTAGTGTTACTAATGTTAGTACTGTTACTAGTGTCAGCAGTCACTAGTGTCTGTAGTGTTACTAGTGTCAGCAGTGTCTGTAGTGTCAGCAGTGTCACTAGTGTCAGTAGTGCCAGTAGTGTCCGTAGTGTCACTATTAATAGCAGTGTCAGTAGTGTCTAGTGTCAGCAGTGTTAGTAGTGTCAGTAGTGTCACTAGTGTCAGCAGTGTATGTAGTGTCACTAGTGTCAGCAGTGCCATTGGCAGGCTGTCCAGTGATCCTAATTTTCCTACTTTTTCCTACTTTTCTGTCTCCATCCTATTTTTCCTACTTTTTCTTCAAAATACCTACATTTTCCTACTTTTTCCTACTTTTTGGTATTTGCTTGACCAGGCGCAATTTCATAATGTCGTGAATTGCTGTAAAAGTGTGCATATCGCTTCTATTATTGCAAAAGTCAGAGGTATGTTGTTTTTGGGTCCTGATATATCTTTAAATCAACACTAGTGTCTGTCAAGTTCTAATAATGAAAATACAGGTACAGCTGAGCAGCATATAAGAAATTCTAAAAAAGCATTTTCTCAGTACTATAACTTTTTGTCATTTGTTTATCAGGAATAATGTTGCTACATATGCTATTTGAGTCATTCGTTTTGCTTCTATTTTCCTACTTTTGTCCTACTTTTTCATGAGAGTGTGCTGGACAGCCTGCATTGGTGTCAGTAGTGTCAGCAGTGTCCACAGTGTGCATACGGTAGATAGGGTTGTCGGCCACAGTGATCTGAGTTCACTGGTTCAGTCACTGGTGGAGGGGTGGGGTGACGCAGAGGTAGCTTAGAGGGTGGTAACGGAGCAGGGGCGGGGGGTTATAGTCGCCCGCCGGTCCTCCATTTCCCACCCCACTCCCACCCCGGGTACCTCCCCACTCTCCAGGTTGTCTGGACCCAGGTTGTCTGGACCCAGGTTGTCTGGACCCTGGTTGTCTGAACCCTGGTTGTCTGGACCCTGGTT
The DNA here is from genome assembly GCA_964019135.1 of Arenicola marina. Lineage (NCBI taxonomy): Eukaryota > Metazoa > Annelida > Polychaeta > Arenicolidae > Arenicola > Arenicola marina. The sequence goes on from CAXHSH010001165.1 coordinate 3,207, forward strand.
GTCTGGACCCTGGTTGTCTGGACCCTGGCTGTCTGGACCCTGGTTGTCTGGACCCTGGTTGTCTGGACCCGGGTTGTCTGGACCCAGCCTGGCGCAGTGTCTGGGAGAGAGTTGGTCGACTGATATCTGGACCGCGGGGAAACCGACCAAAACAGAACTGTCGAGGAAGAAGTTTACTCAGCGCTGACTTGACTTATTGGTCTGGTCCGCTTGGTTATCGCCTTTATAAGCTGTGTTTAGACCATCTCCCCCACCTCGCCACCCACTCCCCGCTCCAATCTCCCCCTGCGACCCCCCCCCCCCCCCTCCCCCTCCAGACGGTTTCCTCCTTACCCTCACCCCGCCCCTCCCTCTCACACCGCCACCAGACGGTCTCTGCCTGCCCACTTCACCCCCAACCCCCTCCCTTCCAGACGACACCCCCCCCCCCCCTTGCTAGAAGCTTTCCATTCACCCCGCCCCACCCACCACCAGACGTCATCCGTCTCACCCCTCTGGACGGTCTCGCCCTGCCCGCCCCCAACCCTACCCCCAACCCCAACCCCCAACCCCCACCCTGACGGTCGACACCCCCCACCCCCAGACAGTCTCCCCCTGCCCACCCGCACCCCCATCCCTCCAGGCGGACATTGCCGGATACATCACCCCCACTCTCCAAGTTACATCACCCCTAAGCGACCCTTCCCAACTGAAGCTACCCCGAGAAAGATCCATTCTACCGCCCCCCCCCCCCTTACTAGACCCCCGGGACAGACCTCCCTCCTCATCAGACCTTAGCGACCTCTCCCCAAAGTCTACCGCTTTCACCCCGGGACAGAACAACCCTAAAACTTGATACACCCCTCCCCCTCCCCTAACCCCTAAAGTACCCCAGCCCCACTTTTCCTTGAGCCTCGAGCGGCCCCCATCGGGACCCTCCCCCACCCCACACCCCCTTCCCCCTACGCCACGACTGTAAGGACCTTCCCCCTTAAACCCCCCCCCCCTCCCCCGTTACCCTAAATCACCCCCACCCCCAACCCCCAACCCGCCGTCCCTGGCGACCCCTGAAGTCTGGCCACCGTGGGCCCACGGCCGCCGCCGCTATCTATCTGTCTGCACTGCTATGTTTGTTGCCCAAGTCGAGGGTAGCGGACTGGTCCGACCAGAGGCTGGGGCTGGGGCTAGGGGTGGGGCTGGGGTTGGGGCTGGGGCTGGGGTTGGGGCTGGGGCTGGGGCTGGGGCTGGGGCCATAGGAGGAGTTACGTCGCACCCACCGTCGCACCCACCGTCGCAGGAAGTGGTGACGTGCGTAAAGTCCGGTGTAATCATCGCACGCCAACCAGAGGAAGCCGTATGACCTTGACCTTGGTGATCGCCTGGTGACATCGAGTATGGAATAGGTACCACTGTTGGTGCTAGACCGCTGCCGCCAAGGTGACCCGCCGACTGGTCAACGTGCTATAATACAGGAGGCACCGACGACGTTGGATGTGCTGAACTGAAGTACGACAGGCATTGGTTGGCTGACCACTGTGATGCAACTGTCGTAACTGTCGTAACGTGGACAGAGGTTGCCTGACCACTGTGATGCAACTGTCGTAACTGTCGTAACGTGGACAGAGGTTGGCTGACCACTGTGATGCAACTGTCGTAACTGTCGTAACGTGGACAGAGGTTGCCTGACCACTGTGATGCAACTGTCGTAACTGTCGTAACGTGGACAGTGGTTGCCTGACCACTGTGATGCAACTGTCGTAACTGTCGTAACGTGGACAGAGGTTGGCTGACCACTGTGATGCAACTGTCGTAACTGTCGTAACGTGGACAGAGGTTGCCTGACCACTGTGATGCAACTGTCGTAACTGTCGTAACGTGGACAGAGGTTGGCTGACCACTGTGATGCAACTGTCGTAACGCGGACAGAGGTTGGCTGACCACTGTGATGCAACTGTCGTACCTGTCGTAACGTGGACAGAGGTTGCCTGACCACTGTGATGCAACTGTCGTAACTGTCGTAACGTGGACAGAGGTTGGCTGACCACTGTGATGCAACTGTCGTAACTGTCGTAACGTGGACAGAGGTTGGCTGACCACTGTGATGCAACTGTCGTAACGCGGACAGAGGTTGCCTGACCATTGTGATGCAACTGTCGTAACTGTCGTAACGTGGACAGAGGTTGCCTGACCACTGTGATGCAACTGTCGTAACTGTCGTAACGTGGACAGAGGTTGGCTGACCACTGTGATGCAACTGTCGTAACGCGGACAGAGGTTGGCTGACCACTGTGATGCAACTGTCGTAACTGTCGTAACGTGGACAGAGGTTGCCTGACCACTGTGATGCAACTGTCGTAACTGTCGTAACGTGGACAGAGGTTGGCTGACCACTGTGATGCAACTGTCGTAACGCGGACAGACGTTGGCTGACCACTGTGATGCAACTGTCGTAACGTGGACAGAGGTTGGCTGACCACTGTGATGCAACTGTCGTAACGCGGACAGAGGTTGGCTGACCACTGTGATGCAACTGTCGTACCTGTCGTAACGTGGACAGAGGTTGCCTGACCACTGTGATGCAACTGTCGTAACTGTCGTAACGTGGACAGAGGTTGGCTGACCACTGTGATGCAACTGTCGTAACTGTCGTAACGTGGACAGAGGTTGGCTGACCACTGTGATGCAACTGTCGTAACGCGGACAGAGGTTGCCTGACCACTGTGATGCAACTGTCGTAACTGTCGTAACGTGGACAGAGGTTGCCTGACCACTGTGATGCAACTGTCGTAACTGTCGTAACGTGGACAGAGGTTGGCTGACCACTGTGATGCAACTGTCGTAACGCGGACAGAGGTTGGCTGACCACTGTGATGCAACTGTCGTAACGTGGACAGAGGTTGGCTGACCACTGTGATGCAACTGTCGTAACTGTCGTAACGCGGACAGAGGTTGGCTCACCACTGTGATGCAACTGTCGTAACTGTCGTAACGCGGACAGTGGTTGGCGGACCACTGTGATGCAACTGTCGTAACGTGGACAGAGGTTGGCTGACCACTGTGATGCAACTGTCGTAACGCGGACAGAGGTTGGCTGACCACTGTGATGCAACTGTCGTACCTGTCGTAACGTGGACAGAGGTTGCCTGACCACTGTGATGCAACTGTCGTAACTGTCGTAACGTGGACAGAGGTTGGCTGACCACTGTGATGCAACTGTCGTAACTGTCGTAACGTGGACAGAGGTTGGCTGACCACTGTGATGCAACTGTCGTAACGCGGACAGAGGTTGCCTGACCACTGTGATGCAACTGTCGTAACTGTCGTAACGTGGACAGAGGTTGCCTGACCACTGTGATGCAACTGTCGTAACTGTCGTAACGTGGACAGAGGTTGGCTGACCACTGTGATGCAACTGTCGTAACGCGGACAGAGGTTGGCTGACCACTGTGATGCAACTGTCGTAACGTGGACAGAGGTTGGCTGACCACTGTGATGCAACTGTCGTAACTGTCGTAACGCGGACAGAGGTTGGCTCACCACTGTGATGCAACTGTCGTAACTGTCGTAACGCGGACAGTGGTTGGCGGACCACTGTGATGCAACTGTCGTAACTGTCGTAACGCGGACAGAGGTTGGCTGACCACTGTGATGCAACTGTCGTAACTCTCGTAACGTGGACAGAGGTTGGCTGACCACTGTGATGCAACTGTCGTAACGCGGACAGAGGTTGGCTGACCACTGTGATGCAACTGTCGTAACGTGGACAGAGGTTGGCTGACCACTGTGATGCAACTGTCGTAACTGTCGTAACGCGGACAGAGGTTGGCTCACCACTGTGATGCAACTGTCGTAACTGTCGTAACGCGGACAGTGGTTGGCGGACCACTGTGATGCAACTGTCGTAACTGTCGTAACGCGGACAGAGGTTGGCTGACCACTGTGATGCAACTGTCGTAACTCTCGTAACGCGGACAGAGGTTGGCTGACCACTGTGATGCAACTGTCGTAACGCGGACAGAGGTTGGCTGACCACTGTGATGCAACTGTCGTAACTGTCGTAACGCGGACAGTGGTTGGCTGACCACTGTGATGCAACTGTCGTAACGCGGACAGAGGTTGGTTGACCACTGTGATGCAACTGTCGTAACTGTCGTAACGCGGACAGTGGTTGGCTGACCACTGTGATGCAACTGTCGTAACTGTCGTAACGCGGACAGTGGTTGGCTGACCACTGTGATGCAACTGTCGTAACTGTCGTAACGCGGACAGAGGTTGGCTGACCACTGTGATGCAACTGTCGTAACGCGGACAGAGGTTGGCTGACCACTGTGATGCAACTGTCGTAACTGTCGTTACGCGGACAGAGGTTGGCTGACTACTGTGATGCAACTGTCGTAACTGTCGTAACGCGGACAGTGGTTGGTTGACCACTGTGATGCAACTGTCGTAACGCGGACAGAGGTTGGCTGACCACTGTGATGCAACTGTCGTAACTGTCGTAACGCGGACAGAGGTTGGCTGACTACTGTGATGCAACTGTCGTAACTGTCGTAACGCGGACAGTGGTTGGTTGACCACTGTGATGCAACTGTCGTAACTGTCGTAACGCGGACAGAGGTTGGCTGACCACTGTGATGCAACTGTCGTAACTGTCGTAACGCGGACAGAGGTTGCCTGACTACTGTGATGCAACTGTCGTAACTGTCGTAACGCGGACAGTGGTTGGTTGACCACTGTGATGCAACTGTCGTAACTGTCGTAACGCGGACAGTGGTTGGTTGACCACTGTGATGCAACTGTCGTAACTGTCGTAACGCGGACAGAGGTTGGCTGACCACTGTGACGCAACTGTCGTAACGCGGACAGAGGTTGGCTGACCACTGTGATGCAACTGTCGTAACGCGGACAGTGGTTGGCTGACTACTGTGACGCAACTGTCGTAACTGTCGTAACGCGGACAGTGTTTGGCTGACCACTGTGATGCAACTGTCGTAACTGTCGTAACGCGGACAGAGGTTGGCTGACCACTGTGATGCAACTGTCGTAACTGTCGTAACGCGGACAGAGGTTGGCTGACTACTGTGATGCAACTGTCGTAACTGTCGTAACGCGGACAGTGGTTGGTTGACCACTGTGATGCAACTGTCGTAACTGTCGTAACGCGGACAGAGGTTGGCTGACCACTGTGATGCAACTGTCGTAACTGTCGTAACGCGGAAAGAGGTTGGCTGACCACTGTGACGCAACTGTCGTAACTGTCGTAACGCGGACAGTGGTTGGCTGACTACTGTGACGCAACTGTCGTAACTCTCGTAACGTGGACGGAGGTTGGCTGACCACTGTGATGCAACTGTCGTAACTCTCGTAACGCGGACAGAGGTTGGCTGACCACTGTGATGCAACTGTCGTAACGCGGACAGTGGTTGGCTGACCACTGTGACGCAACTGTCGTAACTCGCGTAACGCGGACAGAGGTTGGCTGACCACTGTGATGCAACTGTCGTAACTGTCGTAACGCGGACAGAGGTTGGCTGACCACTGTGATGCAACTGTCGTAACTGTCGTGACGCGGACAGAGGTTGGCTGACCACTGTGATGTAACTGTCGTAACGCGGACAGAGGTTGGCTGACCACTGTGATGCAACTGTCGTAACTGTCGTAACGCGGACAGTGGTTGGCTGACTACTGTGACGCAACTGTCGTAACTCTCGTAACGTGGGCAGAGGTTGGCTGACCACTGTGATGCAACTGTCGTAACTGTCGTAACGCGGACAGAGGTTGGCTGACCACTGTGATGCAACGGTCGTAACGTGGGCAGAGGTTGGCTGACCACTGTGATGCAACTGTCGTAACTCTCGTAACGTGGACAGAGGTTGGCTGGCCACTGTGATGCAACTGTCGTAACTGTCGTAACGCGGACAGTGGTTGGCTGACTACTGTGACGCAACTGTCGTAACTGTCGTAACGTGGACAGCTTGGCTGACCACTGTGATGCAACGGTCGTAACGTGGGCAGAGGTTGGCTGACCACTGTGATGCAACTGTCGTAACTGTCGTAACGCGGACAGAGGTTGGCTTACCACTGTGATGCAACTGTCGTAACTGTCGTAACGCGGACAGTGGTTGGCTCACTACTGTGACGCAACTGTGGTAACTGTCGTAACGTGGACAGGTTGGCTGACCACTGTGATGCAACTGTCGTAACTGTCGTAACGCGGACAGAGGTTGGCTGACCACTGTGAAGCAACTGTCGTAACTGTCGTAACGCGGACAGTGGTTGGCTGACTACTGTGACGCAACTGTCGTAACTGTCGTAACGCGGAAATCTGATAGGTTGACTGACTATCGAACCGTAAATGTCGTAACTAGGAAATCCGACACGTTCTCGGTCTTAGCTAGGAAACTAGGAAGACAGACAGGTTGGCTGACGTAATTTGCGTAACAAGGAAGGCGGAAATACGTTAGCTGCCCTAACTGTCGTAACTAGGAAGGCAGATATACGTTAGCAGCCATAACCGTCGTAACTAGGAAGGCAGACATACGCTAGCAGCCGTAACTGTCGTAACTAGGAAGGCAGGCAGACAGTTGACTGCATGCCGTAACTGCCGTAACTAGGAAGGCAGGCAGGCAGACAGTTGACTGCATGCCGTAACTGCCGTAACTAGGAAGGCAGGCAGGCAGACAGTTGACTGCCGTAACTGCCGTAACTAGGAAGGCAGGCAGGCAGACAGTTGACTGCCATGCCCAAGCTTGTCGTGGCTTTAACAAATGGGGGTGTGCACACGCTTGTCAGGCTTGGAGTTGACCCTTGCATACCCTCGGAACAAATCTAACTTGAGCCCACCCAAGCTGGAATTGCGGCCGCCCTACGGGGAGGTGGGGGGCTGGGGGAGGAGGAGGTGTCCCCCAACCCGGTCGCGTGGACGACTCGCTGGTACCCCAGGGGGTGCAGGAGATTTGGTATTTTCCGAAGACAGGTAAAGCGACTGGCCTCCTTACTCCTAGTTGGGTGTTCTAAAAAAAGCTCTGTATGGGGGTAGAGGGGTAGGGAGGGGGGGGGGGCGGGTGTGCGTGCGTGCCACAGAGCCTGTCGTTGTGTGTTGGCCTCAATTTGTGTCGCGTGGCCCAGAGTCGGACCGCGAGGGTAGGGGGTCGGCGGGGGGGGCGGGGTGGTGAGGTCTGCCTGCCGCACCTGATGACGGGAGCGCCTATCATGGCGAGGTAATTCCACCCCGAACGTTGTTATGGAGATTGTTGTCGCCAGTCCCATAATCGCCAGCTCTGTCTGTCGCCCTATTGCATGGCCCTCTACTGGCCCTCTACTGACCCTCTGCTGGCCCTCTACTGGCCCTCTACTGGCCCTCTACTGGCCCTCTGCTAGCCCTCTACTGGCCCTCTGCTGGCCCTTTACTGGCCCTCTGCTGGCCCTCTGCTGGCCCTCTACTGGCCCTCTGCTGGCCCTCTACTGGCCCTCTGCTGGCCCTGTACTGGCCCTCTACTGGCCCCCTGTTGGCCCTTCACTGGCCCTCTACTGGCCCTCTGCTGGCCCTCTGCTGGCCCTCTACTGACCCTCTACTGGCCCCCTGTTGGCCCTTTGCTGGCCCTCTACTGGCCCTCTGCTGGCCCTCTACTGCCCCTCTACTGGCCCTCTGCTGGCCCTGTACTGGCCCTCTACTGGCCCTTCACTGGCCCTCTACTGACCCTCTGCTGGCCCTCTACTGGCCCTCTACTGCCCCTCTACTGGGCCTCTGCTGGCCCTTTACTGGCCCTCTACTGGCCCCTGTTGGCCCTTCACTGGCCCTCTACTGACCCTCTGCTGGCCCTCTGCTGGCCCTCTACTGGCCCTCTACTGCCCCTCTGCTGGCCCTCTACTGGGCCTCTGCTGGCCCTTTACTGGCCCTCTACTGGCCCCTGTTGGCCCTTCACTGGCCCTCTACTGGCCCTCTGCTGGCCCTCTACTGGCCCTCTACTGGCCATCTACTGGCCCTTCACTGGCCCTCTACTGGCCATTCACTGACCTTCTACTGACCCTCTACTGGCCCTTTGCTTGCCCTGCTCCCTGTGGAATGCGCACTAGTTAGCCTCAGTGTTTCACTGAGACACGACGTGGACAGCGACACAGAGCGAGAGAGTCGGGGGGATGGAGAGAAGGAGAGACAGAGAAATAGGAGAGAAAGGGAGAAAGAACAAGAGAGGGACGGAGAGAGCGGAATACGGTGCAAGGGTAGAGAATGGAATTGTGTGATACAACAGGGAACCAGCTAGTCTCCTAAGCCTGGAACCAGCCTGGAGCCAGCCGTGTGAGACTCAGGGAAAAATTGGCTGCCGATTTCCTGTCAGTCTGTCTGCGTCCATCTCCCTCCCTCTTTCGCGGCCTCTACCCACCCCCAACCCCCCTTACCCTCTCTCTCTTCCCCCTCTCCCTTTCTCTCCCCGCTGCCTTTCTCCCCTCCCTCTTCCCCCCCTCCCCTCTCCCTCCTCCCCTCTCTCCCTCTCTCTCTGCCAGACTCTTTCTAGGCCGCAGTGCTCCCCGCTGTCGGCCCCACCAAGGTCCGACTGTATAAGGACACCGCCCCACCCCCCACCTCTCTCCCACGCATTCACTCTACCTCCTCTGTTCCCTTTCCCCACCCCTCTCCTCTCCTCTCCTCCCCTCCCACCCACTGACTCCACACCCCTGGCCACCCGTAACAGCACCCCCCCCCCCTCCCCCGCCCCACCACAAGCACACACCCGGGGTGATTTCGGGGCCCCGATCCGTGCAGTCTCTGGGTAATCCGCCGGCCACACCGGTCGCTGTGAGGAGGAGGAGGAGGAGGAGGCAGAGGCGGAAGGTTGTCGCTATCAGGCTCTGTTTGCCCTCCGACCACACAGACTGACCGCCGGCAGGCCGCCGAGGAGCCAGCCCCGCCCACTGGAGAAGACCAATCTCCATCCCGCGTGGTGGCGCTGTAATATCTCCTAGTAGTCCGCGGAACCAGCCTTTGGCCACGGTTGCCACTGTGCTGGGGTTTTAGCTTTTGCGGTGCATTTCGGGTCGAAGGATTGTTCACTTCACTTTACTTGACGCCGCGAGGAGTCTTTAAGACGTGGTACCCTCCATGATGACGTCATTATGACGTCATAACATCGTGCGTGCTACGTCATTTGGATATAACAGCTGTCTACACTCATCTACACAAGTCGGATTTAAGGTCTTTAATAATGACGTAATCGGGCGTTATGACGTCAGTGATGGTATCTGTGACGTCACATATTAGCGGTGGCGTCGGATAACGCAGCCCGACAAGGTGCCTGTTCTGGATACAACGAGATCTCGCAACGTCACATTCGGATTGGTCCTTTCTGGCCACCGTAAATAGTTTTGTTGTTGTAAATGCAGTAAAATAGAAAACACTATTCTGGGCGAGGCTCACGTGAAATCCGACCTGCTTCTAGACGCGGATGTGACATCACAAATCAGTGTCCTGTCCTACCGTTTCCGTAACGACGAGTGATGGCGCCCCCAAGAGGCGAACCCTAGTGGTGGGAGAGTGTTTAAGAAGGCGGGGAGGCTGGGAACCAGGCCTTCCGGTCCTGCCCCATCACGCATCACGGGCCAGATTTCGCGAGACGAGCGGAAGTCTCGCCCCCGCTCTCGCCAAGCGGTTAACAAGTGATAAAGCTATCATACGCCGTCCATAAAGCCTGAAGCCCTGCCTTGATGTTTTCTCCGCAGAAAGTCCGGCTGTCTGGGTGAAGAGTGTGTGTGTGGGGGGGGGGGGGGGTGAAGGGGATAAAGGTGAAATGTGATGTCAGTCTAAGGGGAAGTGGGGTGAGAGGGGGTGGCGCCCTAAGTGGGTGTCGAGCAGTAGGGGAAGTTGGCGGGCAGGGTGGCGGCGGGGTAGGTGGCGTGAGGGGGTGCTGGCGTGAGAGGGTGCTGGCAGCATCTGAGGGGTGAATGCGTTGAGTATTTATTGCACGGTGTGCGGTATTGGTTCACTCCTTTAAGTCACACTTGAGTTAAAACTATGGCCATGACGCCGACCACGGCGCCTACATCTATATATAGTCTGACATCGGCACGCCATGATCACCACAGCCAAGGCTCTTTTCTCTCTCTTTTTTCTCAATTTGTTTCTCTTTTTTTCTTCTTTTTTGTCTGATGCAAGACTGTTTGTCGTGTTTACCCCGCGAACCACTATGACAATCACTGCCGATCCGTTACCCCCCTCTGGACAGCGATATACCACTATGACAATCACTGCCGATCCGTTACCCCCCTCTGGACAGCGATATACCACCATGACAATCACTGCCGATCCGTTACCCCCCTCTGGACAGCGATATACCACTATGACAATCACTGCCGATCCGTTACCCCCCTCTGGACAGCGATATACCACTATGACAATCACTGCCGATCCGTTACCCCCCTCTGGACAGCGATATACCACCATGACAATCACTGCCGGTCCGTTACCCCCCTCTGGACAGCGATATACCACTATGACAATCACTGCCGGTCCGTTACCCCCCTCTGGACAGCGATATGCCACTATGACAATCACTGCCGGTCCGTTACCCCCCTCTGGACAGGGATATACCACCATGACAACCACTGCCGATCCGTTACCCCCTTCTGGACAGGGATATACCACTATGACAATCACTGCCGATCCGTTACCCCCCTCTGGACAGGGATATACCACCATGACAATCACTGCCGATCGGTTACCCCCCTCGGGACAGCGATATGCCACTATGACAATCACTGCCGATCCGTTACCCCCCTCTGGACAGCGATATACCACTATGACAATCACTGCCGGTCCGTTACCCCCCTCTGGACAGCGATATGCCACTATGACAATCACTGCCGATCCGTTACCCCCCTCTGGACAGCGATATACCACTATGACAATCACTGCCGATCCGTTACCCCCCTCTGGACAGCGATATACCACTATGACAATCACTGCCGATCCGTTACCCCCCTCTGGACAGCGATATACCACCATGACAATCACTGCCGGTCCGTTACCCCCCTCTGGACAGCGATATACCACTATGACAATCACTGCCGGTCCGTTACCCCCCTCTGGACAGCGATATGCCACTATGACAATCACTGCCGGTCCGTTACCCCCCTCTGGACAGGGATATACCACCATGACAACCACTGCCGATCCGTTACCCCCTTCTGGACAGGGATATACCACTATGACAATCACTGCCGATCCGTTACCCCCCTCTGGACAGGGATATACCACCATGACAATCACTGCCGATCGGTTACCCCCCTCGGGACAGCGATATGCCACTATGACAATCACTGCCGATCCGTTACCCCCCTCTGGACAGCGATATACCACTATGACAATCACTGCCGGTCCGTTACCCCCCTCTGGACAGCGATATGCCACTATGACAATCACTGCCGATCCGTTACCCCCCTCTGGACAGCGATATGCCACTATGACAATCACTGCCGATCCGTTACCCCCCTTCTGGACAGGGATATACCACTATGACAATCACTGCCGATCCGTTACCCCCCTCTGGACAGGGATATACCACTATGACAATCACTGCCGATCCGTTACCCCCTTCTGGACAGCGATATGCCACTATGACAATCACTGCCGATCCGTTACCCCCCTCTGGACAGGGATATACCACCATGACAATCACTGCCGATCCGTTACCCCCCTCTGGACAGCGATATGCCACTATGACAATCACTGCCGATCCGTTACCCCCCTCTGGACAGCGATATACCACTATGACAATCACTGCCGATCCGTTACCCCCCTCTGGACAGCGATATGCCACTATGACAATCACTGCCGATCCGTTACCCCCCTTCTGGACAGGGATATACCACCATGACAATCACTGCCGATCGGTTACCCCCCTCTGGACAGCGATATACCACTATGACAATCACTGCCGGTCCGTTACCCCCCTCTGGACAGGGATATACCACCATGACAACCACTGCCGATCCGTTACCCCCTTCTGGACAGGGATATACCACTATGACAATCACTGCCGATCCGTTACCCCCCTCTGGACAGGGATATACCACCATGACAATCACTGCCGATCGGTTACCCCCCTCGGGACAGCGATATGCCACTATGACAATCACTGCCGATCCGTTACCCCCCTCTGGACAGCGATATACCACTATGACAATCACTGCCGGTCCGTTACCCCCCTCTGGACAGCGATATGCCACTATGACAATCACTGCCGATCCGTTACCCCCCTCTGGACAGCGATATGCCACTATGACAATCACTGCCGATCCGTTACCCCCCTTCTGGACAGGGATATACCACTATGACAATCACTGCCGATCCGTTACCCCCCTCTGGACAGGGATATACCACTATGACAATCACTGCCGATCCGTTACCCCCTTCTGGACAGCGATATGCCACTATGACAATCACTGCCGATCCGTTACCCCCCTCTGGACAGGGATATACCACCATGACAATCACTGCCGATCCGTTACCCCCCTCTGGACAGCGATATGCCACTATGACAATCACTGCCGATCCGTTACCCCCCTCTGGACAGCGATATGCCACTATGACAATCACTGCCGATCCGTTACCCCCCTCTGGACAGCGATATGCCACTATGACAATCACTGCCGATCCGTTACCCCCCTTCTGGACAGGGATATACCACTATGACAATCACTGCCGATCCGTTACCCCCCTCTGGACAGCGATATGCCACTATGACAATCACTGCCGATCCGTTACCCCCCTCTGGACAGCGATATACCACTATGACAATCACTGCCGATCCGTTACCCCCCTCTGGACAGCGATATACCACCATGACAACCACTGCCGATCCGTTACCCCCTTCTGGACAGGGATATACCACTATGACAATCACTGCCGATCCGTTACCCCCCTCTGGACAGCGATATACCACTATGACAATCACTGCCGATCCGTTACCCCCCTCTGGACAGCGATATACCACCATGACAATCACTGCCGATCCGTTACCCCCCTCTGGACAGCGATATACCACTATGACAATCACTGCCGATCCGTTACCCCCCTCTGGACAGCGATATACCACCATGACAACCACTGCCGATCCGTTACCCCCTTCTGGACAGGGATATACCACTATGACAATCACTGCCGATCCGTTACCCCCCTCTGGACAGCGATATACCACTATGACAATCACTGCCGATCCGTTACCCCCCTCTGGACAGCGATATACCACCATGACAATCACTGCCGATCCGTTACCCCCCTCTGGACAGGGATATACCACTATGACAATCACTGCCGATCCGTTACCCCCCTCTGGACAGCGATATACCACTATGACAATCACTGCCGATCCGTTACCCCCCTCTGGACAGCGATATGCCACTATGACAATCACTGCCGATCCGTTACCCCCCTCTGGACAGCGATATACCACTATGACAATCACTGCCGGTCCGTTACCCCCTTCTGGACAGGGATATACCACTATGACAATCACTGCCGATCCGTTACCCCCCTCTGGACAGCGATATACCACTATGACAATCACTGCCGATCCGTTACCCCCCTCTGGACAGCGATATGCCACTATGACAATCACTGCCGATCCGTTACCCCCCTCTGGACAGCGATATACCACTATGACAATCACTGCCGATCCGTTACCCGCCTCTGGACAGGGATATGCCACTATGACAATCACTGCCGGTCCGTTACCCCCTTCTGGACAGGGATATACCACTATGACAATCACTGCCGATCCGTTACCCCCTTCTGGACAGCGATATACCACTATGACAATCACTGCCGATCGGTTACCCCCCTCGGGACAGCGATATACCACTATGACAATCACTGCCGATCCGTTACCCCCCTCTGGACAGCGATATACCACTATGACAATCACTGCCGATCGGTTACCCCCCTCGGGACAGCGATATGCCACTATGACAATCACTGCCGATCCGTTACCCCCCTCTGGACAGGGATATACCACCATGACAATCACTGCCGGTCCGTTACCCCCCTCTGGACAGCGATATGCCACTATGACAATCACTGCCGGTCCGTTACCCCCCTCTGGACAGCGATATACCACTATGACAATCACTGCCGGTCCGTTACCCCCCTCTGGACAGCGATATACCACTATGACAATCACTGCCGATACTCAGGGTATCAGCTGCACCCAGTTCAGTGGTGTACTGTATATAAATCGCCCTCATTAGCTGGATGGATCATCCCCTCGTAGCCGAGTTGGTAGCGCGTTCGGCTATTGCCGAGTGTGCTTTGCTCGGCCAGCCCAAAAAGGCCGGTGGGTGGTTCGAGCCCCAACTGTGCATATGTCAATATCTATGCAGTTTAAAAATCTCAAATCTGTCTTCACAAAGAGTAAGGGGTTATCCCCGGAGACATGGCTCCTCTATACCCGGACCCTTCCCATTATCGCGATATGGTTAATGTGTACAAAGGTAGAAGCGCCCTACGTTGAACCAACCCACGTGTTCAGTGAGGTTCATTGGCTGAGGCCGCTCCCAGCATCCAAGCCGTTCGATTGAACTGATCGCGGTTGGTGCCGGTGGCAGTGCCAGTGTCTGGTTGGGCGTGTGGAGTGTGTGGAGTGCTTCTCGAGTTGGATGGGGGGGGGGGGGGGGAGGTGGGGTAGGAGGTAGCTCTGGTGGTCTCCGCTGCGTATGTGGCCAGGCTGCTGGTCGGGAAAGGGTGGAGGCCCGCAACCCACGGCTGCTCCCCAGCACCCCCGCCCCACCCCTTCTCCCTTCTTCCCAGACAGACACCCCCCTGACTGCGCGCACACTCTGGGAGCGGAGTGGGGAGACTTGTCTGGCTGCTGAGGATCCGGGCCGCCCTCCTCCCCCCTCCCCCACCCCTCCTCCACCCCTCCCCTCCCTTCCCTTCGTTCTGGAGGCCATGGTGCAGCCTGTCATTCTGTCGGCCAGCCAGCCAGCAGGTTGCTCGGTGTGTGAGGGAGGAGACAAACGAGGGTTCAGGGTGGCTAGGGGTGGGAGAAAAAGACGGGGGTTTGGAGGGGTGGGTGGGGCGGGGGGAGCAGTAGGAAGGAGAGGGATGTCTTCTTGTGGAGGCCTTCGCAAATGTAAGGTGTTTTAGGCCACTTTTGTGCACATGACAGGGATGCTAACCTGGGCCAAGGACCATCCGGGGACGGTGTCATGGGGTGTGATATATACACCCAGGGCGCGAACCCACGACCAATGAGTCGACCTCACTATTGTCTGGATCAGTGGGTGGACCCCAGTATTGTCTGGATCAGAGTGAGTGGACCCCAGTATTGTCTGGACCAGTGGGTGGACCCCAGTATTGTCTGGACCAGTGGGTGGACCCCAGTATTGTCTGGACCAGTGGGTGGACCCCAGTATTGTCTGGATCAGAGTGAATGGACCCCAGTATTGTCTGAATCAGTGGGTGGACCCCAGTATTGTCTGGATCAGTGGGTGGACCCCAGTATTGTCTGGATCAGAGTGAGTGGACCCCAGTATTGTCTGAATCAGTGGGTGGACCCCAGTATTGTCTGGATCAGAGTGAGTGGACCCCAGTATTGTCTGAATCAGTGGGTGGACCCCAGTATTGTCTGAATCAGTGGGTGGACCCCAGTATTGTCTGGACCAGTGGGTGGACCCCAGTATTGTCTGGATCAGAGTGAGTGGACCCCAGTATTGTCTGACTCAGTGGGTGGACCCCAGTATTGTCTGGACCAGTGGGTGGACCCCAGTATTGTCTGGATCAGAGTGAGTGGACCCCAGTATTGTCTGGATCAGTGAGTGGACCCCAGTATTGTCTGGATCAGTGGGTGGACCCCAGTATTGTCTGGATCAGAGTGAGTGGACCCCAGTATTGTCTGAATCAGTGGGTGGACCCCAGTATTGTCTGGATCAGAGTGAGTGGACCCCAGTATTGTCTGAATCAGTGGGTGGACCCCAGTATTGTCTGGACCAGTGGGTGGACCCCAGTATTGTCTGGATCAGAGTGAGTGGACCCCAGTATTGTCTGGATCAGTAGGTGGACCCCAGTATTGTCTGGACCAGTGGGTGGACCCCAGTATTGTCTGGATCAGAGTGAGTGGACCCCAGTATTGTCTGAATCAGTGGGTGGACCCCAGTATTGTCTGGATCAGAGTGAGTGGACCCCAGTATTGTCTGGATCAGTGGGTGGACCTCAGTATTGTCTGGATCAGTGGGTGGACCCCAGTATTGTCTGGATCAGAGTGAGTGGACCCCAGTATTGTCTGAATCAGTGGGTGGACCCCAGTATTGTCTGGATCAGAGTGAGTGGACCCCAGTATTGTCTGAATCAGTGGGTGGACCCCAGTATTGTCTGGACCAGTGGGTGGACCCCAGTATTGTCTGGATCAGAGTGAGTGGACCCCAGTATTGTCTGAATCAGTGGGTGGACCCCAGTATTGTCTGGATCAGTGGGTGGACCCCAGTATTGTCTGAATCAGTGGGTGGACCCCAGTATTGTCTGGATCAGAGTGAGTGGACCCCAGTATTGTCTGAATCAGTGGGTGGACCCCAGTATTGTCTGGATCAGAGTGAGTGGACCCCAGTATTGTCTGAATCAGTGGGTGGACCCCAGTATTGTCTGGACCAGTGGGTGGACCCCAGTATTGTCTGGACCAGTGGGTGGACCAAGGTATTGTCTGGATCAGAGTGAGTGGACCCCAGTATTGTCTGAATCAGTGGGTGGACCCCAGTATTGTCTGGATCAGTGGGTGGACCAAGGTATTGTCTGGATCAGAGTGAGTGGACCCCAGTATTGTCTGAATCAGTGGGTGGACCCCAGTATTGTCTGGATCAGAGTGAGTGGACCCCAGTATTGTCTGAATCAGTGGGTGGACCCCAGTATTGTCTGGACCAGTGGGTGGACCCCAGTATTGTCTGGACCAGTGGGTGGACCCCAGTATTGTCTGGACCAGAGTGAGTGGACCCCAGTATTGTCTGAATCAGTGGGTGGACCCCAGTATTGTCTGGATCAGTGGGTGGACCCCAGTATTGTCTGGATCAGAGTGAGTGGACCCCAGTATTGTCTGAATCAGTGGGTGGACCCCAGTATTGTCTGGATCAGAGTGAGTGGACCCCAGTATTGTCTGAATCAGTGGGTGGACCCCAGTATTGTCTGGACCAGTGGGTGGACCCCAGTATTGTCTGGATCAGAGTGAGTGGACCCCAGTATTGTCTGGACCAGTGGGTGGACCCCAGTATTGTCTGGACCAGTGGGTGGACCCCAGTATTGTCTGGACCAGTGGGTGGACCCCAGTATTGTCTGGACCAGTGGGTGGACCCCAGTATTGTCTGGACCAGTGGGTGGACCCCAGTATTGTCTGGATCAGTGGGTGGACCCCAGTATTGTCTGGACCAGTGGGTGGACCCCAGTATTGTCTGGATCAGTGGGTGGACCCCAGTATTGTCTGGATCAGT
This sequence comes from Arenicola marina, assembly GCA_964019135.1. NCBI lineage: Eukaryota > Metazoa > Annelida > Polychaeta > Arenicolidae > Arenicola > Arenicola marina. The sequence goes on from CAXHSH010001165.1 coordinate 20,652, forward strand.
GGGTGGACCCCAGTATTGTCTGGATCAGTGGGTGGACCCCAGTATTGTCTGGATCAGAGTGAGTGGACCCCAGTATTGTCTGAATCAGTGGGTGGACCCCAGTATTGTCTGGATCAGTGGGTGGACCAAAGTATTGTCTGGATCAGAGTGAGTTGACTATTGTGTGGATCAGTGGGTGGACCCCACTATATGTCTGGATCGTAATTCCGGGATCAGCTTAGCCGCATTTCGATCACGTGGATATCAAAACTGGGGAAATTATCGGATATTTCGTGTCTGGGGGAGACTTTGAGTAGGGTTAAAAAAAGACCTTGGTACCCTTGACTATACACACATTTCCTCATTCCTATCTTCCCTTTCCCAGCGTCCCCTGGCGACGAATGGACGAGGGTATGTGTTGCCCCTGTCCCCCCCCCCCCATACCCTCCATATGGCCCTCCGTACCCTAGCTTTCCCCCTACCCCCCTCTCCATCCCCTAGCAACTTGTCTAGACAGTCCGGACTGTCTCGTTCCAGGTTGTTCGTTACCCGCCGTGCTGTACCCCCCCCCCCCCCCCGCCTCTCTCGCACCCCTTCCACTGCCCTTCCAACCTCCCCCCCACACGTCCTGCCCTGCCCCCCCCCCCCCCTCTCTTCTCTCCGATCCATACATACACACACACAGCCGTTGTAACGGCGTCCCCCATTGGCTGAAAACTGGAACTGGGTTCCGGGTCACTCCTAGGCACCTTCATTATCGCCCGCCGCTGACTGCCGCCTGTGACTGGAGTTGTTCTCGGGCCGCGTCTAGTAATGCTGTCAGCGCTAATCGGTCGGCCTGGTGATTGCGGGGGTTGGGGGGGCGGTGAAAACAGGGAAGGGAACGGCATGGAGAGGGGGGGGGGTGAGAGCACAGAGAAAAGGGGCGGGGGGAGGGGTGGGGGGGCTTGAAGAGTCCGGAGCCATGTACGTGGCTCGCTGCAGACCAGCTTCACAAAGCTGCGCCTTCGTAGACATTGGCGCAGGTGGGCTATTTTGTGGGTTCTGTACTGTATGGCATGATTTTGTTATGTGCGATACCGGCCCACTTACGCCCCCTACCGCCGCAGACTCGCCCTAAACCCATAACCCACACACCCCGCCCATCGAGGACACGTGCAAGGCCGCTAGGGCGACACATTATGTCTTGCTTCATATGGTTGTAGTTATTGGGCGTCTTGTGGAGGATGACGAGCTGATCGCGATGTGAACCCCAGTGATCGATGGAAGGGGAGGGTTGCCTCAAGAGCCGCCCTGTGCTCGTCCCTGTGACAACACGCCTCAATTCCACTCCCCCCTTTCACAACTCGCCCCAGTGACAACTTGTCCAAGTCACAACTCGCCCCTTTCACAACCCCCCCTCCCCCTTTCACAACCCGCCCCAGTCACAACCCCCCCCCCCCCCTACTCGCCCCGTCAACAGGTTGCGATAATCCCCGTAGCGAAAAGCCTCTGTGACGAAACGCCTCTGTGACGAAACGGACTTAAACCATTTGGCCATAGTACGACACGGACTAGAGCCTCGGCTGCCTGGTCCCCCGCCCCCCCCCCCCCCCCCCTGGCCGTACCGCTTGGTGCAGGCTGGTCACAGGTTCCGTCCGTCCACAGTGTTTCCCAGGGCCCGATTCTCTCCTGTGTGCCGGGCCTGCCCTCCCCGCCCCGCCCCTCCGCCCCCCTCCACGGCGGCCCATCTGGTTGGCGGCCGCCGTGGTGTTTATGCGTACAAACACGCTACCTACCCTCTGTGTGAGGAACATTCGCCGCACACAGTGAAGCGGTCAGGGCGGTGTGGTGGGTCGGTCTGTCTGTGTGCCGGTCGGTGGCGAGCTGGAGCTAAAACTCTCCTCGTATGTACGGCGGCGATAGTGGTTGGTGGTAGTAATAAGTAGTAGTAGTAAGCCGGGACTTGTGCCACCACGCCAGTCGTCCTGACAGTTATCGGCGATGGGGTTCGGTCCTTGCCGATTGTGCCACAGAAGATTTTGACGCCTTTTGATTAGTTGTCGTGTGAAGAAGGTTGGATACTGATCATGGCAACGGGATTTCGGTGTTTTGACCCGCAGGTCTCGCTCTATATGGGTTGGATACCATGGAAACGGGATTTCGGTGTTTTGACCCGCAGGTCTCGCTCTATATGGGTTGGATACCATGGAAACGGGATTTCGGTGTTTTGACCCGCAGGTCTCGCTCTATATGGGTTGGATACCATGGAAACGGGATTTCGGTGTTTTGACCCGCAGGTCTCGCTCTATATGGATTGGATACCATGGAAACGGGATTTCGGTGTGGTGACCCGCAGGTCTCGCTCTATGTGTGTTGGATACCGTGGAAACGGGATTTCGGTGTTTTGACCCGCAGGTCTCGCTCTATGTGTGTTGGATACCATGGAAACGTGATTTCGGTGTTTCGACCCGCTGGTCTCTATGGTTTGGATACCCCATGGATACCAAGGCTTTCGGTGTTCAGACCACTTGTCAGCTATGGAATAGGTTATATATCCTGGGGGGTCAGTGCGACAGCTAACACTGTATATGTTGGGAGTTCCGTGTGTGAGGGCTGTGGTATAACACCACTCTGTATGGTGTGGATGCCGCAGAGGCGGGAGTTCGATGTTTGGATGCGGTGGTAGAACACTATAGGTTGGGGGTAAGGGCCACGCGGGGGGGGGGGGGGGGGTGCGGGGGTGGTGGTGGTGGCGTGGGATGTCGTCCACTTGTTATCACGGTATAAGCGGCTGTTGGTCGGCCGGCGACGGCGGGATTTCTGCCTTGTCATGGTACAGATGGGTCCTATCAGGCGTATGAGAATAGACCTGCCCCCCCCCCCTACCCCCCTCCCTCCCCCGTCCCCCACCGCCGCCCCCGTCGCCGTATCCGTCTGTCGGTTCTGCCATCTACTGTGAGAATGTCGCCACATGACATTTGTTTGCCGGTCTTCGCGTCTGTGCAGCCCAGCAGTCGGTTACCATGGCCCAAGTCAACGGGGGGTGGGGGGAGGGTTGGCTGGGGGGGGGGGGTAAGGGGTTGGAGGGGGCGGGTCAGGGGTTGGATGGGGCGGGGGAAGGTGGGAAGTGAGGGGTTGGATGTGTGTGGGGGGGGGGTGTTAGTGGTTCGATGAGGGTGTGGGGGGGTGAGGGGTTGGATGTAGGGGTGAGTGGTCTGGGGGGGGGGGGGTATGTTGATCATGTCCTCTCCGCATCCCTCGTGTCCTTATCGGCCACCGACGACTGGTGCTATGGGGGAGGGGGGGGGGGGTACTCACGCCACCCCACACCCCCACGCAGTATCCTTGGCCCACGTCCCACGTGCTTGAATCTCCCAGTGGGGGAGGAGGGGGAGGGGCAGGGGGAAGTGGGGGGAGAGGGGGAGGTGTGGGGTCCCTGGTTGAAGGACATGTCCACGAGTGCCCTATACCGCCGCCGTTGGGTCTGCCGCACGGTGGCGCCGCGTGGTGGCCAAACAGTGGCGCTGGAGAGTGGAGATTTTCTCGCTTTATGGTCTCCTCCTGTCACAGTCACAAGACGTGATATGCGGCGCACGAGGAAGTTGGATCGCTGGACGGACGGAGCAGGCGTAGGCTTAACTGTTGTCTCTGCGCTGTGGACGGTCGCCGGTCAGCCCGCTGGGTTAGGTGTTTCATCAGCCCCGGGGGGTTACGTGTTTCCTCAACCCGGGGGGTTAGGGGTTTGGCCAGCCCGCTGGGGTATTTAGGTGTTTCGTCAGCTCGCCGGGTTTGGTGTTTATGCCACTGACTGGTGGAGGAGGCGGGGGCGGGGTGGGGGGCGTTGTGGGGTGAACAGGGTGTGTCTGTCTTTCCCTTTCTATGTACCGCTCTCACACTATACCCATTTCCATCTATTTCACACTCTCCCTTTCTCTCCCCCTCACCCTTACCTTGCCTCGCTCTCAACAACTTTCACCCTCTCTCTCTCTCTCTCTCTCTCTATTAGCGCAAACTGACACAGCGTTTGTTTATGTGTGGGGTTAGAAAAAAAGCCTCTCCAATCTACAAGCCAGTAGGCACTGAGCCTTGGAATGCGGGCGGCCTGCCCACAGAGAGAGACGGAGAGAGGGCGAACACGTGCTTTAGGCGAAGGGCGCAGGAGTAGAAGGCGGGAACTGCCAACTGGACCTCTCTAGGTGGATTCCGACTTCAACCGTTAAATAGTTTAGACAGGAATTCCATTCCCTGGCGGCGGTCAGGGCTTCTGGATAACTCGTGACGTGGTGTAGGGCTTATGGATAACTGGTGACGTGGTGTGGGGCTTATGGATAACTGGTGACGTGGTGTGGGGCTTAT
>CAXHSH010001168.1:0-15606 GCA_964019135.1 Arenicola marina
TGTGGGCCATCGACCACTACCGCAAGGACAAGGTCTGTACCCCCCCCCCAACCCACACCCCCACCGTGTGGGCCATCGACCACTACCGCAAGGACAAAGAGGTCAGTACCCCCCCCCAACCCACACCCCCGCCGTGTGGGCCATCGACCACTACCGCAAGGACAAGGAGGTCTGTACCCCCCCCCCCAACCCACACCCCCACCGTGTGGGCCATCGACCACTACCGCAAGGACAAAGAGGTCAGTACCCCCCCCCCAACCCACACCCCCACCGTGTGGGCCATCGACCACTACCGCAAGGACAAGGAGGTCAGTACCGCCCCCCCCCCAACCCACACCCCCACCGTGTGGGCCATCGACCACTACCGCAAGGACAAGGAGGTCAGTACCCCCCCCCCCCCAACCCACACCCCCACCGTGTGGGCCATCGACCACTACCGCACGGACAAAGAGGTCAGTACCCCCCCCCCCAACCCACACCCCCACCGTGTGGGCCATCGACCACTACCGCAAGGACAAGGAGGTCAGTACCCCCCCCCCCCCCAACCCACACCCCCACCGTGTGGGCCATCGACCACTACCGCAAGGACAAAGAGGTCAGTACCCCCCCCCCCCCAACCCACACCCCCACCGTGTGGGCCATCGACCACTACCGCAAGGACAAGGAGGTCAGTCACCCCCTCCCTCATCCGCACCCCACCCCGTGGACGAATTGACAGGGGTGTACGGGGACACGGGGACGCATAGACAGGGGAGTACAGGGACACCGGGACGAATAGACAGGGGTGTACGGGGACACCCGGACGAATAGACAGGAAAGTACGGGGATACGGGGACGAATAGGCATGGGCGTACGGGGATACGGGGACGAATAGACAGGGGAGTACGGGGACACGGGACGAATAGACAGGGAAGTACGGGGACACGGGGACGAATAGACAGGGGAGTACGGGGATACGGGGACGAATAGACAGGGGAGTACGGGGACACGGGACGAAAAGACAGGGGAGTACGGGGACACGGGGATGGTGTGCGTTGCCTATAGAATAGACTGTGACGTGACTTGGCGCTGCTCCGTGTTTATGGCGTGTCTTGCCTTGTGGTTGCTGAGCTGTGCCTTTGGTTGCCCAGATCCAGGAGCGGTCGTGGCACACGGTGGACGGCATGAGGACGTCCCTCAGGATGTGGGACACCTTCGGCTACCACGACAAGGACCGAAGATTTGCATATGGCAGGTGAGGCAGAGCGCACGTGGTGGCATGAGGGGGAGGGGGAAGGGGGCTGGGATAGCCAGGACTGAGAGGGTCCAGGCTGATCAGATCAGGGCTGGAGAGGGTCAAACTGGGAAGGGTCAAGGCTGTTGAGGGTCAGAGCTGGGGAGGTTTAAGGGAGGGAAGGGTCAAGGGTAGGGAGGGTCTAGGGGGGTCAAGACTGGCGAGGGTCAAGGCTGGGGAGGGTCAAGGCTGGAGAAAATCAAGACTGTTGAGGGTCAAGGCTGGGGAAGGTCAAGACTGTTGAGGGTCAAGGCTGGGGAGGGTCAAGGCTGGGGAAGTTCAAGACTGTTGAGAGTCAGGGATGGGGAGGGTCAAGGTCTAAGTTATACCACACACCTAAGGCCAGAACAAATTATTTACAGAAGACTGTAAAGTATAGAGTTAGTATAGTGTACAACGTAGTATAGTGTAGCCGATATGTGAAACATATGTAACATTTTGTATGAACTCTGCAGCTAATAAGCCTTGCTTCTGCTGCTGGTAATTTGTTTAACATTATTCCCTTTTGATGTTTTATAACAATAAACCGATTCAATTCAAATGGCTAGGGAGGGTTAAGGGTGGGGAGGGTCAAGGGGGTCAAGGCTGGGAAGGGTTTCTCCTGTTACAGGGCGGACGTGGTGATGGTGCGTTTGTCCTGTTACAGGGCGGACGTGGTGATGGTGTGTTTGTCCTGTTACAGGGCGGACGTGGTGATGGTGTGTTTGTCCTGTTACAGGGCGGACGTGGTGATGGTGTGTTTGTCCTGTTACAGGGCGGACGTGGTGATGGTGTGTTTGTCCTGTTACAGGGCGGACGTGGTGATGGTGTGTTTGTCCTGTTACAGGGCGGACGTGGTGATGGTGTGTTTGTCCTGTTACAGGGCGGACGTGGTGATGGTGTGTTTCTCCTGTTACAGGGCGGACGTGGTGATGGTGTGTTTCTCCTGTTACAGGGCGGACGTGGTGATGGTGTGTTTGTCCTGTTACAGGGCGGACGTGGTGATGGTGTGTTTGTCCTGTTACAGGGCGGACGTGGTGATGGTGTGTTTGTCCTGTTACAGGGCGGACGTGGTGATGGTGCGTTTCTCCTGTTACAGGGCGGACGTGGTGATGGTGTGTTTGTCCTGTTACAGGGCGGACGTGGTGATGGTGTGTTTGTCCTGTTACAGGGCGGACGTGGTGATGGTGTGTTTGTCCTGTTACAGGGCGGACGTGGTGATGGTGTGTTTGTCCTGTTACAGGGCGGACGTGGTGATGGTGTGTTTGTCCTGTTACAGGGCGGACGTGGTGATGGTGCGTTTGTCCTGTTACAGGGCGGACGTGATGATGGTGTGTTTGTCCTGTTACAGGGCGGACGTGGTGATGGTGTGTTTCTCCTGTTACAGGGCGGACGTGGTGATGGTATGTTTGTCCTGTTACAGGGCGGACGTGGTGATGGTGTGTTTGTCCTGTTACAGGGCGGACGTGGTGATGGTGTGTTTGTCCTGTTACAGGGCGGACGTGGTGATGGTGTGTTTGTCCTGTTACAGGGCGGACGTGGTGATGGTGTGTTTGTCCTGTTACAGGGCGGACGTGGTGATGGTGTGTTTGTCCTGTTACAGGGCGGACGTGGTGATGGTGTGTTTGTCCTGTTACAGGGCGGACGTGATGATGGTGTGTTTGTCCTGTTACAGGGCGGACGTGGTGATGGTGTGTTTGTCCTGTTACTGGGCGGACGTGGTGATGGTATGTTTGTCCTGTTACAGGGCGGACGTGGTGATGGTGTGTTTCTCCTGTTACAGGGCGGACGTGGTGATGGTGTGTTTGTCCTGTTACAGGGCGGACGTGGTGATGGTGTGTTTGTCCTGTTACAGGGCGGACGTGGTGATGGTGTGTTTGTCCTGTTACAGGGCGGACGTGGTGATGGTGTGTTTGTCCTGTTACAGGGCGGACGTGGTGATGGTGTGTTTGTCCTGTTACAGGGCGGACGTGGTGATGGTGTGTTTGTCCTGTTACAGGGCGGACGTGGTGATGGTGTGTTTGTCCTGTTACAGGGCGGACGTGGTGATGGTGTGTTTGTCCTGTTACAGGGCGGACGTGGTGATGGTGTGTTTCTCCTGTTACAGGGCGGACGTGGTGATGGTGTGTTTCTCCTGTTACAGGGCGGACGTGGTGATGGTGTGTTTCTCCGTGGTGCGGCCCCGCTCACTGCTCAGCGTCACCAACCACTGGTACCACGAGGTGGCCAGGCTCTGCCCGGGGGTTCCCATCATTCTGTGCGGCACTCAGATCGACCTCCGCTACATGTACATGACGGAGGAGTTCATCAAGCTCGACAAGGGACCGTTCTTTAGGTGGGTCGCCCCTCCCCTCCTCTATCTACAGAAATCAGTGATAGAAACATTATATCACTGTGTATGTGATATTATTTCGCGATATGTAATAACAATAATTTTCATGTCACGTGTTCACCATAATAAGCATGTGAGAGCGAGATTCGTATTTGGTACATATTTACAGAGAATGGCGGTTCAGATAACTAAGCTATTGTCAATCAATGTCCAAAATTCTTGTTGTCCGCCATGCTTAATGTCACTGTTTTGTCTGGTGCTCAGGGAGATCCATGACGCTGACGTCATCACGCCTGCGCGCGGCCGCGCCGTGGCCAAGGAGATCGGCGCGTATTACTACGAGACGAGCGTGCTGGTGCCGCACGGCATAGACGACACGATCCTGAACACGATCCGCGCCGCCCTCATCCACAAGCGGGAGAAGCACTTCTGGAACATCCTCAACAACAACCTGCGGCGCATCGGGCCGCCGCGCTGCCTCAAACCGCTCATGCCGCCCAAGCCCGTGGCGCCCAAGGTGCGCGTGCCGCCCGACGACTGGCAGGGCGACGTGGCCAAGCTGCTCGACACGGACGGCTTCTGTGACGTGGTCTTCGTGGTGCGCGGCGTGGCGCTGGCCGCCCACCGCCTTGTTCTCATGGCCGCCGCCCCGGCCTTCGAGGAGCTCTTCCTCACGGACTACGGCTGTCCCGCCGTAACCGCCCAGGAGGTCCTGGCCAGGCTGGCCGCCCAGCGCGCCGAACGGCACAGCGAGAGGAGGGAGGCGGCCGCGTCGGGGCCGGGCGCGGGCGGCGGGGGCGGGGGCGGGGGCGGGGGCGGACAGAAGAAGTCGCTGACGCGCTCTCACTCCTACCCGGCCAACATGTCCAGGAAGGCGCAGTCGGCGAACGGCGGAAGCCACCGCACGACGCGCACGCGCCCGACCTCCCCGGCCAACCACCGCAAGGCCGACACCGTCCGTCTCCTTGACGACGACGACGGGGACCTGTCCAGTAGCTTGGAAACCATAGACGGTCGCCAGGCGCCAGGGAGCGGTGCCGCCGCCGCCGCCGCCACCCCCGCGGTGGTGACGCGGCCGCCGCGCCCGCCGCCGCCGCGCCGCGTCCTCAGCCACCCGGCCTTCCAGTCTATCGAGCTCCAGGAGTGCGGCGGCATCTCCGGACGCGACGCCCACAGGGTGCTCAGTACTGTGGTCACGGTCAATGACGTCATATCCGCCTCGGTCTTCCAGTGTATCTTGCGATACCTGTACACGGCGCAGTGCCCGGCGCTGAGCGACCTGTACCCGGACATCCGGCGCGCCGCCGCCCTCCTCCACCTCGTCGACCTCGTCAAGATGATGGACAACATCCTCAACCAGGAGGAGTACCTCAACCTAGACATCCTCCCCAAGATCGTCCAGTTCCGCAAGGAGCGCTGCTACAACCTGGCCGTCACCCGCGGTCTGCTGCCCGGTCAGTGTCACCATGGCATCGTGTAACCTAGCAACCCTTGTTACTTTGTCCAGGGCAGGGGATCGTTTCGCTAAGAGTTCAAAATTTTACGAGAAACGGAAATGAGCAATATACCGCGATTACTGGGGGTCTAGCCATCGTCGTGAACTTAGTATTCTGCCAATATTATTTAAAAACGTGTTTTCCATATATTGATGTTTTATTGATCTTCCCGTGGCAATACAATTTTTTAATTTTACGAGTGAAGGTTACGAGATTTTAGTGACATGACACCCAGGTGTCACATCCAGTGATGTGTCACATATATGACGTGATAGGTGAAGCCATTCAATAATGAGTTTATATACATACACCCTGAGCCGGTATAGATACATGAGCCATATAGATGTAAGGCTGAGCCGGTATAGATACATGAGCCATATAGATGTAAGCCTGAGCCGGTATAGATACATGAGCCATATAGATGTAAGCCTGAGCCGGTATAGATACATGAGCCATATAGATGTAAGCCTGAGCCGGTATAGATACATGAGCCATATAGATGTAAGCCTGAGCCGGTATAGATACATGACCCATATAGATGTAAGCCTGAGCCGGTATAGATACATGAGCCATATAGATGTAAGCCTGAGCCGGTATAGATACATGAGCCATATAGATGTAAGCCTGAGCCGGTATAGATACATGAGCCATATAGATGTAAGCCTGAGCCGGTATAGATACATGAGCCATATAGACGTAAGCCTGAGCCGGTATAGATACATGAGCCATATAGACGTAAGCCTGAGCCGGTATAGATACATGAGCCATATAGATGTAAGCCTGAGCCGGTATAGATACATGAGCCATATAGATGTAAGCCTGAGCCGGTATAGATACATGAGCCATATAGATGTAAGCCTGAGCCGGTATAGATACATGAGCCATATAGATGTAATCCTGAGCCGGTATAGATACATGAGCCATATAGATGTAAGCCTGAGCCGGTATAGATACATGAGCCATATAGATGTAAGCCTGAGCCGGTATAGATACATGAGCCATATAGATGTAGGCCTGAGCCGGTATAGATACATGAGCCATATAGATGTAAGCCTGAGCCGGTATAGATACATGAGCCATATAGATGTAAGCCTGAGCCGGTATAGATACATGAGCCATATAGACGTAAGCCTGAGCCGGTATAGATACATGAGCCATATAGATGTAAGGCTGAGCCGGTATAGATACATGAGCCATATAGATGTAAGCCTGAGCCGGTATAGATACATGAGCCATATAGATGTAAGCCTGAGCCGGTATAGATACATGAGCCATATAGATGTAAGCCTGAGCCGGTATAGATACATGAGCCATATAGATGTAAGCCTGAGCCGGTATAGATACATGAGCCATATAGATGTAAGCCTGAGCCGGTATAGATACATGAGCCATATAGATGTAAGCCTGAGCCGGTATAGATACATGAGCCATATAGATGTAAGCCTGAGCCGGTATAGATACATGAGCCATATAGATGTAAGCCTGAGCCGGTATAGATACATGAGCCATATAGATGTAAGCCTGAGCCGGTATAGATACAAGAGCCATATAGATGTAAGCCTGAGCCGGTATAGATACATGAGCCATATAGATGTAAGCCTGAGCCGGTATAGATACATGAGCCATATAGATGTAAGCCTGAGCCGGTATAGATACATGAGCCATATAGATGTAAGCCTGAGCCGGTATAGATACATGAGTCATATAGATGTAAGCCTGAGCCGGTATAGATACATGAGCCATATAGATGTAAGCCTGAGCCGGTATAGATACATGAGCCATATAGATGTAGGCCTGAGCCGGTATAGATACATGAGCCATATAGATGTAAGCCTGAGCCGGTATAGATACATGAGCCATATAGATGTAAGCCTGAGCCGGTATAGATACATGAACCATATAGACGTAAGCCTGAGCCGGTATAGATACATGAGCCATATAGATGTAAGCCTGAGCCGGTATAGATACATGAGCCATATAGATGTAAGCCTGAGCCGGTATAGATACATGAGCCATATAGATGTAAGCCTGAGCCGGTATAGATACATGAGCCATATAGATGTAAGCCTGAGCCGGTATAGATACATGAGCCATATAGATGTAAGCCTGAGCCGGTATAGATACATGAGCCATATAGATGTAAGCCTGAGCCGGTATAGATACATGAGCCATATAGACGTAAGCCTGAGCCGGTATAGATACATGAGCCATATAGATGTAAGCCTGAGCCGGTATAGATACATGAGCCATATAGATGTAAGGCTGAGCCGGTATAGATACATGAGCCATATAGATGTAAGCCTGAGCCGGTATAGATACATGAGCCATATAGATGTAAGCCTGAGCCGGTATAGATACATGAGCCATATAGATGTAAGCCTGAGCCGGTATAGATACATGAGCCATATAGATGTAAGCCTGAGCCGGTATAGATACATGACCCATATAGATGTAAGCCTGAGCCGGTATAGATACATGAGGAGCCATATAGATGTAAGCCTGAGCCGGTATAGATACATGAGCCATATAGATGTAAGCCTGAGCCGGTATAGATACATGAGCCATATAGATGTAAGCCTGAGCCGGTATAGATACATGAGCCATATAGATGTAAGCCTGAGCCGGTATAGATGCATGAGCCATATAGATGTAAGCCTGAGCCGGTATAGATACATGAGCCATATAGATGTAAGCCTGAGCCGGTATAGATACATGAGCCATATAGATGTAAGCCTGAGCCGGTATAGATACATGAGCCATATAGATGTAAGCCTGAGCCGGTATAGATACATGAGCCATATAGATGTAAGCCTGAGCCGGTATAGATACATGAGCCATATAGATGTAAGCCTGAGCCGGTATAGATACATGAGCCATATAGATGTAAGCCTGAGCCGGTATAGATACATGACCATATAGATGTAAGCCTGAGCCGGTATAGATACATGAGCCATATAGATGTAAGCCTGAGCCGGTATAGATACATGAGCCATATAGATGTAAGCCTGAGCCGGTATAGATACATGAGCCATATAGATGTAAGCCTGAGCCGGTATAGATACATGAGCCATATAGATGTAAGCCTGAGCCGGTATAGATACATGAGCCATATAGATGTAAGCCTGAGCCGGTATAGATACATGAGCCATATAGATGTAAGCCTGAGCCGGTATAGATACATGAGCCATATAGACGTAAGCCTGAGCCGGTATAGATACATGAGCCATATAGATGTAAGCCTGAGCCGGTATAGATACATGAGCCATATAGATGTAAGGCTGAGCCGGTATAGATACATGAGCCATATAGATGTAAGCCTGAGCCGGTATAGATACATGAGCCATATAGATGTAAGCCTGAGCCGGTATAGATACATGAGCCATATAGATGTAAGCCTGAGCCGGTATAGATACATGAGCCATATAGATGTAAGCCTGAGCCGGTATAGATACATGACCCATATAGATGTAAGCCTGAGCCGGTATAGATACATGAGCCATATAGATGTAAGCCTGAGCCGGTATAGATACATGAGCCATATAGATGTAAGCCTGAGCCGGTATAGATACATGAGCCATATAGATGTAAGCCTGAGCCGGTATAGATACATGAGCCATATAGACGTAAGCCTGAGCCGGTATAGATACATGAGCCATATAGACGTAAGCCTGAGCCGGTATAGATACATGAGCCATATAGATGTAAGCCTGAGCCGGTATAGATACATGAGCCATATAGATGTAAGCCTGAGCCGGTATAGATACATGAGCCATATAGATGTAATCCTGAGCCGGTATAGATACATGAGCCATATAGATGTAAGCCTGAGCCGGTATAGATACATGAGCCATATAGATGTAAGCCTGCGGCCTGACGGTGGCTGGTTGTGTTGTAGACGTGGTCTTCCAAGTCGATGACGGGCTGGTGGCCGCCCACAAGGCGCTGTTTGTGACGCGCTGTGACGTCATGGCCGGCATGTTCAGCTTCCATTGCCGCGAGGGCATGGTGTCCTACAACTTCCGGGAGAGCGCCGCCGAAGTGGTGAGTCATTGTGTCCTTAACATGGACCAGTCCGTGCCAGGGGGGGGGGGGTGGGGGGGTGGCCCCACACAGATGCATGCACACAACATATTGTCAAAGTATAGTGGTTGCATTGGTATCTTGTGAGCTGTCAATAATTGGTATAACTGACCATGACAACACGTCCCGTCTCACGCCCCCCCCCCTCCCTGCAAGCACTTGGCACTGCTGTCTCACTCCGTTGCCATGCCTCCTCCCCCACCTCTTAACGTCACCCCCTTGGCCGCAGGTACCGCTGCCCGAGATGTCCCGAGCGACGTTCCTGGCGCTCCAGGAGTACTTCTGCACGGGCGGCCTGCGCGCCTCCTCCCTCTGCCGCGACCTCGACCCCCTGGAGCTCATGGAGACTGCCAACCGGCTGTGTCTGCCCCGCCTCCTGGCCCTCGCCCAGGACATGTGTCTCAAGGAGGTCGACTCCTGCATCAACGTGGCTGAGGACGTCATGGTGCTGCTGGAACAGGCCCAGGTAGGTGTCCATCGCTAACGTCATGGTGCTGCTGGAACAAGCCGAGGTAGGTGTCCATCACTGACGTCATGGTGCTGCTGGAACAGGCCCAAGGAAGGTGTCCATCACTGACGTCATGGTGCTGCTGGAACAGGCCCAGGTAGGTGTCCATCACTGACGTCATGGTGCTGCTGGAACAAGCCGAGGTAGGTGTCCATCACTGACGTCATGGTGCTGCTGGAACAGGCCCAGGTAGGTGTCCATCGCTAACGTCATGGTGCTGCTGGAACAAGCCGAGGTAGGTGTCTATCACTGACGTCATGGTGCTGCTGGAACAGGCCCAGGTAGGTGTCCATCACTGACGTCATGGTGCTGCTGGAACAGGCCGAGGTAAGTGTCCATCACTGACGTCATGGTGATGCTGGAACAGGCCCAGGTAGGTGTCCATCACTGACGTCATGGTGCTGCTGGAACAGGCCGAGGTAGGTGTCCATCACTGACGTCATGGGGCTGCTGGAACAGGCCCAGGTAGGTGTCCATCACTGACGTCATGGGGCTGCTGGAACAGGCCGAGGTAGGTGTCCATCATAGCGTATTATATGTTCATACCATGAACGGATTTCGACTGTAAAGCAATATGTTCTGTAATGGTATATTACCAATCTCTTCTCCGTGTCAAATAAGTATATTCTGTTTTGAATTTAAATCCTGAAAGCCTGTGGGCTATCCGGAGAAAAGGAAATTTGTTCACCGGAGCAGTTGGTCCGCGCGCGATATACTAGTTCGCACCGTTTTATGTTAAAATTGTTATTTTACTCAACGAGATATGAAAATGTTAAAAATCTAAGATGGCGCATGTAAGTAGGCTGCTTTAATAATGACATAAATTATTAATATGTGACCTTGCGTTGCCCCTAGCTGCACAACGCGGAGCCGCTAGCTGCCTGGTGCATCTGGTACCTCAGATGTAACTACCAACACGTGTACAAGAAACACTCCAAGCTGGTGCAGAGCCTCCGCCCCGACAACCAGATCATTCTCAACAAGTACCGCTGGCCGCCGCTATGGTAACTGTCCCCTGTTGGATCAACACATTAATGCTACTGTCGTCTGTCAGTGACCTACATTACTGTATTACAATGAACTGCAACCTGGAATGGCACTTGACTGATTATCTTTGCATGACGTAACGGTAAGACAGTTGTATGATGGTTTTATCTGGTGGTGACTGTACACGCCCGGCGGGCTCCAGTTAATCTTGTCTGGCTGTGGCTCAGGCGTGGTGTTCCGCCTTCTGCAGCTCCATCATACGATCACGTGTTTTATGTGTGGTTTTAAATAGTGTTTATTTATTTATTGTACGTATGAAATGTCAATCACGGTGTTTGCGATGGTATGGATGGCTAGTGACGTCTTGGTGCTTGGTTGTCTAGGTACCTGAAGGAGCTGGATTACTACGAGAAGTGTCTGCTGGACCTGGAGCGCTCCAAGCCCGTACGCTCCTACCTGAGGCGCGACAGTGACGAGCTGGACAGCGGCTGTCTCGGCTTCTGCAGCCGTCGCAACAGGAGTCGCCTCAAGTACCGACACAGCCAGGTGGAGGCCGTCGCGTCGTGAACCCACATCCGTGTCACCGCGGGTGACGCGCCCGGGTCGTGGTGTCTGCGCTCTGTGGACACCGACCCCCTGTGTCCTCGTGTCTCCGCTCCGTGGACACCGACCCCCTGTCTCCTCGTGTCTCCGCTCCATGGACACCGACCCCCTGTGTCCTCGTGTCTCCGCTCCGTGGACACCGACCCCCTGTGTCCTCGTGTCTCCCCTCCGTGGACACCGACCCCCTGTGTCCTCGTGTCTCCCCTCCGTGGACACCGACCCCCTGTGTCCTCGTGTCTCCGCTCCGTGGACACCGACCCCCTGTGTCCTCGTGTCTCCCCTCCGTGGACACCGACCCCCTGTGTCCTCGTGTCTCCGCTCCGTGGACACCGACCCCCTGTGTCCTCGTGTCTCCGCTCCGTGGACACCGACCCCCTGTGTCCTCGTGTCTCCGCTCCATGGACACCGACCCCCTGTGTCCTCGTGTCTCCGCTCCGTGGACACCGACCCCCTGTGTCCTCGTGTCTCCGCTCCGTGGACACCGACCCCCTGTCTCCTCGTGTCTCCGCTCCATGGACACCGACCCCCTGTGTCCTCGTGTCTCCGCTCCGTGGACACCGACCCCCTGTGTCCTCGTGTCTCCCCTCCGTGGACACCGACCCCCTGTGTCCTCGTGTCTCCGCTCCGTGGACACCGACCCCCTGTGTCCTCGTGTCTCCGCTCCGTGGACACCGACCCCCTGTGTCCTCGTGTCTCCGCCCCGTGGACATCGACCCCCTGTGTCCTCGTGTCCCCCTGTGTCCTCGTGTCTCCGCTCCATGGACACGGACCCCCTGTGTCCTCGTGTCTCCGCTCCGTGGACACCGACCCCCTGTGTCCTCGTGTCTCCGCCCCGTGGACACCGACCCCCTGTGTCCTCGTGTCTCCCCTCCGTGGACACCGACCCCCTGTGTCCTCGTGTCTCCGCTCCGTGGACACCGACCCCCCTGTGTCCTCGTGTCTCCGCTCCGTGGACACCGACCCCCTGTGTCCTCGTGTCTCCGCCCCGTGGACATCGACCCCCTGTGTCCTCGTGTCCCCCTGTGTCCTCGTGTCTCCGCTCCATGGACACGGACCCCCTGTGTCCTCGTGTCTCCGCTCCGTGGACACCGACCCCCTGTGTCCTCGTGTCTCCGCCCCGTGGACACCGACCCCCTGTGTCCTCGTGTCTCCCTCCGTGGACACCGACCCCTGTGTCCTCGTGTCTCCGCTCCGTGGACATCGACCCCCTGTGTCCTCGTGTCTCCGCTCCGTGGACACCGACCCCCTGTGTCCTCGTGTCTCCGCTCCGTGGACACCGACCCCCTGTGTCCTCGTGTCTCCCCTCCGTGGACACCGACCCCCTGTGTCCTCGTGTCTCCGCTCCGTGGACACCGACCCCCTGTGTCCTCGTGTCTCCGCCCCGTGGACACCGACCCCCTGTGTCCTCGTGTCTCCGCTCCGTGGACACCGACCCCCTGTGTCCTCGTGTCTCCGCTCCGTGGACACCGACCCCCTGTGTCCTCGTGTCTCCGCTCACGTCACTAAATGTGCTGGTGAAGAAACTGTCGCAAATCTACCATGTGTCCCCTCCCATTGTGAAGGGCACTGGTAAACGTTAGATGTCTGCATCTTATTTATATCACTGGCTTACTGACTGACAGTCGTCGAAGGTAAAATATATATGAAGCATAAAATATAATATATCTGAAGTTGCCATGGATACGTCGAGCTTATGTAATTTTAACTCTCCGCGTGTCACGTGCTCCATGTTCTCGTCACGTGCTATATATACATTAGTTAATTTAGTACGTTGTCTCCTGGACACAACTTCACGCAGGTGTCATTGACAGTTTTATCGAGACACGTGACATTTGCTTGGTATCCGCCATGTTATATGCGGACAGGAGGCATACCGTCCTGGTATCAGCTATTGTATATAGTGATCGACTTGTATCCAGACAGCAAGCCGTGACGTGCGCCCGGCGTCCACAGTCACACCGCCGTCGCGGCTAACAGTACACGGTGCTATGTATTGGGGTTTAGTCCAGATGCTCTCCCTGAGCGGTGTGCTAAGTACATGTAGCTAAGGATGTAACTGCTGGTCAGCTTGGCGACTGTCCCCATTGGGACTCACACGTCGCTGTGCATTTATAGTTCTCGTGCAGTATGTATTGTTTCAATGTTATGTTAGTTTCCTCTGTATCGTGACCACCAGGGGGCGATATGGTAGTGCTCTTGTCGCGATATCTAGAGGTTGGGAGATGTCCCCACTTGCTGTATTCACTCACACCGTCCTTATCGTCACCAAGCCCTTCAGACTTATTTCTATTCGTGGGTTGAATTTTCCTTACAACCAAATAACTCCTTTAACTGCTTGTAATGGGGTTGTGCAAATAGAGCCTATCCTATGTTTTTGTCGGTGTAATTTCATCAGCCGCGAAATTATTTGCAAATCACGTGATTGTGCAGAAGTTTAACGAGGGCAGAAGAAGCGTCGTTGTACACTTCTCGTTTGTTGACGAATAGTGAATCATAACCCTAGCGTGCACCAGAGCTGGCAGATGTGGCCAAGAAGGTAAACAAAATTATATCGAACATCGATATCATATGTAATAGAAGAGATTATCCTTATTTTGAGCTAGGCTATTGACTGATGCTCCCGCCCTTCATTAGCATTGTACACCACGTTAGAAGCACTGGTATGTCACCCTATTTGCGGTCAGTAAACTGAAGAAACCTCTTTTTACATTTCACCATATGCGTTTGGGTAACAATGTTCCCCTTTATTATTGGGTTCCACCTCGCGTTTCGGTAACTGATTTCTCACTTGTTACTATGTTCCTGCTGTGTAAAGGTCCCCTTATTACCTTACCTTATTATCCGTACATCTCGTGTCTCTGTCATTAAAGTCCCCTTTATTACCTGTATAATTAAAGTCCTCCCTTTAATACCCGTACATCTCGTGTGTCTGTCATTAAAGTCCCCCTTATTACCTGTACATCTCGTGTATCTGTCATTAAAGTCCCCCTTAATACCTGTACATCTCGTGTATCTGTCATTAAAGTCCCCCTTAATACCTGTACATCTCGTGTATCTGTCATTAAAGTCCCCCTTAATACCTGTACATCTCGTGTATCTCTCATTAAAGTCCCCCTTAATACCTGTACATCTCGTGTATCTGTCATTAAAGTCCCCCTTAATACCTGTACATCTCGTGTATCTCTCATTAAAGTCCCCCTTAATACCTGTACATCTCGTGTATCTCTCATTAAAGTCCCCCTTAATACCTGTACATCTCGTGTGTCTGTCATTAAAGTCCCCCTTATTACCTGAGCCTACGTGTCCCGCGTTCCATTCACGTGGAGGCGAGACTTATGGAGTGGCATTCTGCTGATTGGCTCATGGGCTCCCACGTGACAGTGGACATAGTTACTGTGTCATTATATGACGTCACACCTGAGACGTGCTCTGCGTAGCCCAGCGGTTTGGCTTGTACGTTCACTGTTTGCTCAATGTCTATGCTTTGGCGCTAAATATGTTGCCACTGGTGCAATATATGAAAGGTGTGGCCTGCTCGTCTGCAACGTTGTTCAATGTGATTGCCAAAAAAAGCGTTGCAAACCGAGTGGGTTAGCGAGATTCTAATTTGGATGACAAACATTCGGGGAAAGGCTATGTAGGAAGGCAATATGACATCGGCCGCACATGCCTTCGCCTATGTGCATTATAAGGAATTTATTATAAGTTATCTAACAAGAGATGAATCCTTTATATGAACATCTGCAGTGACTGTCTAACGGTGATATGGTCGGGTGGCTGACAATTTCTAAAATCAGTGGCACAACTCATCCCTGGCAATCTCATCCCATATGTATCTGTGTGCTTTGAGGACAGTTATTGGCCTGGATATATGATTGTTTTTTTTCTTTTTGTTTGTCTTTTCTTCATTATTGTCTCAGTTGTCTAGTGCTGGCTATGTACATAGAGCTGTTTATAGCCCAAGGATGTTTTACTACTGTAAAATGTCATTTCATCGCATAATTAATAATCTTATCGTCCAGATGATTTCACATGTGCCATGATGCGTTAAGGCGGACAAACAGGCTGGTACCTGGTGGTTAGGTGAAAGTTATACCAGACAGGCTGGTTCCTGAGTGGTGAGATGAAACTTATACCAGACAGGCTGGTTCCTGGGCGTTTAGATAATAAACAGGCAGGCGGGTTACAAGTATAAAGTCGAAATTGTTCCATATGTAATTTCTGAGCATGTCGTTTAAAGTACAAAGAGGATAGCGTGCGTCTCGTAGAAGTCAGGTGCTGCACCACGTGGTCCTCGTGCAAGTCTCGTGCTGCACCACGTGGTCCTCGTGCAAGTCTCGTGCTGCAC